>CAJNRD030001117.1:5663991-5681420 GCA_905319865.3 Cotesia congregata | reverse complement strand
AAAAAAAAAATTATTATGATGCACAATGACGATAAAAATTACTGCACAGTAAAAAATTTTTCGTCAATGTTCAAAGTGTAAAAATTTTTGTGTAGCAAATTACACTCTAGTGTGTAGAATTTTACATTCTCATGTGTTGATTTAACCCACTAGAATGTAAAATTAACATTAGTTTGTGTAAAAACAGTCAGTAACACAAATATTTGTGTTAAATTTGCCGAAAATTTCTTTACTGTATGTAAAAAAAATAAAAAAAAAAAATTTTTTTGTTTTTTAATTAAAAAATTTTTTTTCCTCTGAAATTGTAGGAAATGCCGTTAAAATATATTTTAGAAAGCTAAAAGAGCTTTTTGGAAAAAAAAATTTTTTTTACGAAATTTTGGGGGTACCCCATTTTGCCCCCCCCCCTCCCCTAAATTTTATCAGATTAAACTAAAATAACCGGAAGAAATATAACTTCCACTATCTAAATTGAATAGATAATCACACATTTAATTATTAAAAATAATAATTTAAAAAAATTTAATTATCTTGGATCAAACAAAAAAATTCTATAATAAACTATAATTTATTTAAGCCAAAAACAATTTTTTACTTAAAATTTTTTTTTCTTGATTCAAATAAATCAAATTTTTCAAAATAATTTTCTTCTTTTTAATCAATTTTTTTATCAGCATCCCAGGTAGGAAAGAACAACTGAACAAGGCTTGGACCAAGCCTGGGCCAAGCGTCACCAGCCTTGGGTAAGGCTTGGCACGAGCCTTGGCTAAACATTGGGCCAAGGCTCGGTCCAAGCCTAGGATGATAACTATGTCCCCAAGCCTTGGGAAACCAAAACACAAGGCTTGGGCCGAGTCTTGGGAAACAAATGGCCCAAGGCTCGGACCAAGCCTTGGGGAACTAATTTGCCAGGACTAAAAAAAATGCAAACATTATTAAAAAATTAAATTTGATTTTAATTTTATTCGTGATTTTACGGTTTATTATCAGCTTTATGTTATCGTATCTCGCGATTACACCAGATTACCTTGAAAAAATCTTTGCTCACGATGGGAATCGAACCTGGGTCACCCGCGTGAAAGACTCGAACTGTACTGACTTCGCTGCACTTCGTAGTAACACTTACAGATTAGTTTTAGTTACTTAAACATCACTCAGTCATTTTGCTTTATTACATGATATTCCATAATTAAAATTGAACTTATAACTGCTAAAAATTTTGTTTAGTTCAGATAATATAATTTGTTGACATAATTATTATGCCGTTATGAAATATATTTTTTTTTAATTCATTTGATTTTAACGAAATAATTAAATTTTCTATTACCAAAAATAAATACATGATCATAATTTTGAGCAGTTTCGAGAGTTTTATACATTTTTCAGCAACAAAGAAATAATAGTTGAAAATAATTTATCAACGATTAATAACTATATTTATTAAAATTTTTTTGTTGACAAGTCATTTATTAAATTCTATTAAATTCTTCTATCAGTGTTCGAAGCATTGGGCCAAGTATCGAACCGGGTTTAAGTCCGTGGTGATTTTTCAAGGCTTGGTTGAAATGTATCGAGACATTGGGCCAAGCATCGGACCAGGCCTCGGCCAGTTGTGATCTCCCAAAGCTTGGTTCCAAAATATTGAACCATTGGGCCAAGCCTCGGGCCAGGCTTAGGCCAGTGGTGCACCCCAAGGCTCGGCTTGAGAATGTCGAACTATTGGGCCAAGCCTCGGGCCAGGCCTGGGCCACTGGTAACTTATCAAGGCTTGGCAAAGTAACAAATGGTCCAAGGCTGGGCCATTTGTCAGCATTGGTTAACCCTACCTGGGCATTAAAGTAATATTAGGTAGAATAATTAATTTATATTAATAGACCATTACAAACTCAATTTGTTTTAATATAATAAATTTTTTAAAACTCAACAAAGATATGGTTATAATATTATCATTTTTTATAAATTAATTCAAATGTTGACTGGCCAAAAACCTAGTGCTAAGGTGGCGAAAAGCGGTACTTCTACCCTAATAAACATTTTATCTATTTCTACTATTCGGAACATTTCTTCTTTCAGACAGTAGAAGCAATCAGTATGGACCTGGACCCCGACATGAGACCTAGGTCCAAGTCGATTTCGATGAAGATGCAGCTAGCGAGGAGTCTGTCCTTGTTGCCGGCTTCCAGCATCGGAAACATCACCGGGGCCTTGGTAGAAGCCCAGCATCGACGGGATTTGACCACTAAAGCTTCGCTTGATGAACTAAAGGAATTAAACACACCTATTGGTGATAGTATTAATGGTCATAACAAGAGTGATCATCACGATGAAAATAAAAATTTGGTCATCAAGAGAAAGTCGATTATAAGTCAGAAAGAAGAATCTGACTTTTGGTATGCATTGATGCTTGATTGAAACTTGAAGAAGTTCAAGGAATTGTAAAATTTTTAAATATTTACAGGCAACAATTATCTGATTTGTTTGAACTGTCGCTTCTAAAAGACCGGACCTTCGTGATAATGAGCTTGGGAATTTCGTTTGTCTTCGTAAGTGACTTTACATTCATTTCGCTGGTTCCTCTGGCGATGATGCATGATGGATACACAAACTCTCAAGCTGCTGTTACAATAACAGTAGCCGCAGCTGCAGAACTGGCTTCAAGAATTTTGTACTTGATCTTCACTCTAATTGTAAATTGTCGGGCTAAATTTGTTTTCTTCTTTGCGATGATCGTGATGGGCTTCGCCAAATTAGGTACCAAGTTCACTTTAAATTGTCAGGGAACTAGTTTAGGATTTCAGGTACTGATTATCTATTTTACAGCTTTTCTCTACTTCGGCAACACATTAATGGGGATATACATCTGCACAGCGGGAATAGGAATCGTCAGGACATTTATGATGGTCCCGCAGCCGCTGGTAGTTGTAGAAAATTACCCCGTTGAAATGTACGCGGCTTGCTATGGAATTTTCACTCTAGTCAATGGAATTGTTATGGTCGTTATTGGGCCACTAGTCGGTAATAAAAACAAACTTATCTCAGCTCTTAATCGAGCCCGAAAAATCAATTAAAACTGTAGCTTACAAAAAAACAACACTCTATCGGCTAATTTATTATTGGTGTCCGTAGGAATAATCAAAGACGTAACGAACAGCTTCGAGGTGGCACAACTCGTTCTAGTAGGGCTAAATTGCGCATTCATCGTACCCTGGGCGTTGGAGTTTCTGGTGGACTTTCGGCAGAAAAGAAGAAACAGAGTTGTTAATACTACCGGCAACATAAATGCCGACAATCACGTGATAGCTTAATCGGATGCACATTAAAATAGTTGATAATTTTTGTAATATTTTCTTTGGTCTTTATTTTTATTTAAAAATATCCTATGAGTAGTAGTACATGGGCTGTATTGCAATAGTGAACAGTGAATGAAAGTATGAGTGCGTTATAATTATGCAGTTGCGGTCGACTTATTTCTCGGCTCAATTTCAATTTTGAAGCCATCTGTCCGCTTCAGTATTACGTCTAATTGCCGTTTGAAATCTTTCTCCGTCAAATTCGAGTGGATCCGGTAATTTTGGATTATTGTTAATATTAAAACTTTTAATTTCAACATCGCGTACTTTCTTCCGACGCATGACCTGCAATTATTCAGTTTATTAGGTTAGTTTATTCAAATACTTCCATCTTTAACTAGATTGAACCACTTAACCGTGAAAAATGGATGAAAATTACCTTGGGCCAGCACTGAAAGGTACGTAGGCATAGTAATGCCGATTTTGAGTATGTTCAGGTAAAAATCTGTCTGGGTTAAACACTTCTGGGTCTGGAAAATACTCCTCTAGACGGTGAATCTGGTATGGCGGCACAATTATCGTACTTCCACGTGGCAAAATTTAACCTCCAGTTGCTATACAAACAAATTTACCAAATTAAAAAAAGCAACAATTTAATTTTTCTATTATCTAACTACACAATTAATTAATTAATTAACCAATTAACTTTGTCAACGAGTACAATGAAAACCGCAATAAAGTGTTACAAAGTCAGCTTTAATAAAAAGATAACAAGAATAATGAATTCATACTACTATGAATTTCAAATAAGACCAAGCTAGAAGCGTTAAATTCATCCAGTCATGCATGCTAGTTATAAATATTGATAGTATTATAATTATCAAAGCTTTTAAAATTTATTGTTAAATTTAAAAAACGGATTAATTTTAGTGCTTATAATATTTACGATTCCCCTCAATAATTATCGCACCAACGCGCGTTTGATATGATGACATCTGTGGCCGTGCCAATGTCGCATTTTCAAGGATAGTATCAATGTCTCAGTCAATGGCGATCTCTACATCCGAGTAGCGGCTGAATTTATCTTCTTATCACAGTTGTTGTCTTTAAATTTCCACGAGCATTTAATTATCTCCAAGCCGGCATTAAATCACCGCTAAAAGTGTCAGTTTGTTGTTAACAATGAGTGACTGTGATAAACCGAGTGCCGAGGACCGAAAAAACTCAAAGATTACTTCCAAAGAAGTAACTAATTATTTTAGTGACCAAAATGAAGAACTTACGCTGGAAGATTTGGCGCCGGATGGCGGATGGGGGTGGATGAGCGCCCTCGCTATGATTATTGTTTACGTAAGTACGCACCAACTATTTATTGTTGACTTTTAAAATTCACCGGTTCGTCGGCTGTCGAAGGCGATCCGTCGATATTTAATGCAAGAGATAATTTAAGATAATTATCTAGACCGGTTGATAAATTGATAAGGATTTTTTGCAAGAGCGGATTGCTACCAGTTATTATAATTATGTTAAATGTTAAGCAGCTAGGTGTGTCATTAAATAATTAATTACAGGTGACGGCGTTCGTCCCGGGGAATTCCTTCTCGATAGTCTTCGGAGATTTCTTCGAGGCGACAGGCCAGTCAGGATCCGCGATGACGATCCTAACTTCCGTTTATATGATAAGTTTTTCCCTGGCAGGTTGACATTTTTTCCTCCCCCAGTTATTTAATTTAAACCTTATCTTTGGAATTTATTGAGAAAATGCACCTGATGTTTTTTTTTTAGGTGTTATGACCAACGCGCTGCTGAAGAAATATTCCTTAAGATTGGTCAGCGTTTCCGCGGCCCTTCTCTGTGTGCTTCCTAATTTGTCTTGTGCGTTCGCAACACATGTTTATCAGCTGGGAATTATTTTCTTCATCCAAGGAACTGGTGCTGGATTGATGGACACTATCCTCAGTGCAAATCTCAACGCGTATTTTATCAAGAATCGGGCCAAGGTACTTTGAAAATTTTTATGAGCTTCGCATTGTTGTTGGAAAATATATATCCTAAAATATATCATTAAATTTTCTTAAAGTTCAAGCTTATTTCTTCTTCAGAAGAAGAAATTCATTTTTTATGTTTGGACTTTACGAATAAAATCATTGTATGCAATTGAATGATGAGTTTATTTTAAAAGTAATAGCTTCGGAAGGAGAAGTTACTCACGAAAAATTAGGACACTAGGTCAGAATTAATAGTCTGTAAATTGTATGTATGATCGCGCGTGATTCATCTTACTTTGTGTACTGACAGCGTAACAATGATTTTATTTATTTGATTAGAAAGAATCTTTTTAATAATAATAATTAACAGATTACTCTTTATGAAATATTTACAAAGTGTTAATTTTATAAATTTTATCAGCTCTAATGAAGTTAATTTTAAAATTTTATCTTTCAATGCCGTCTAGATATCCTGAACACTTAATAGTCAATGATTTGCGAGCAAATCATTGAGAAAATTTTAATACAAACTGGATTTATGATAGCGCTTGTGACCTTACAGATAAGAATGTTAACTTACTAGTTAGTTTAATTATTAATGGACTTTTTTTTGTACATGTCGATAAAATTTAAGGATAATTAAACGATAAGAAATTTAATTTTAGTAAATTTTATGTGAGTGAAGAAAATTACAGAGGTTAAGATTTTTTTTTAATTAAAAAATTTATTCAATGTTATTTTTATTTATTATTTAAAATAATCTTTTCATTAATTAAACTCTAAAAAAAACGATAATTTTTTTATTTAAATTCTCAAAAAAATATCAATTTTTTTTTATTGTTGCTTTTCGCGTTTGAAATTAAACGTAACCTCAAACTAAAAACTAAAAACATATAGCTGATTATTTGAACAATCATCAAGAAGTTAATATACCTAAATATCTATTTTTAGTTTTAATTGTATTTATATAAATATTATATATTTATTTGACATTTTTTAAGATAAAATTTATTATTTTAAATAATAAGTAAAAAATGATATTTGTCATTTATATAAATCTTAAGATATATTGCGTTACAAATGCAAAAAGGGCGTATTTCAAAATATGCACCCTTGTGGTCTTGCAGAACCAAAAGGGGGTATAAAAAAAATTTTTTTTTTCCAATCAGCTTGGGAATGTAAAAAAGTAATAATCTGGGTAAAAAACGCAAAAAACTTTTTTGACATAAGCCCTTTTTGCTTTAAGAAAAAAAAATTTTTAAACCAAAAGGATGTTTATGAAAAAATAGCTTCTGAGGGCCTCAAAACGTCCAGACTTATGAAAAATTGAGTTTTGGAAGTTAGATTGCAAACAACAACACATCCCAAACTGAAATTTTCAGTTTTTCATCATACTTTGTGGAAATCCATTCAAAAAATTTTTTAACTTCTTATTAAAAAAAATAAAAATTTCAAAAATATGAGTTACGATAGAGTTTTCAGTTTAATTTCCAAAAATAAATTTTTCATGAGATCTCAACGTTTTAAGGTTCTTAGAAGCTATTTTGACTATTTTTTCATAAATCCCCTTTTGTGCATATGTCAAAAATAAAATTGTTTTCTGCGTTTTTCAATCAGATTTGTACTTTTTTACATCCCCAAGGTTCTGCAAGACCAAAAAGTCGTATATTTTGAAATATGCCCTTTTGGCATTAGTAGCGCGATATGTGCTATGATTTTTTTTTACTCTAAATATTTCAAAAAATTTCGGTGTTTTTAGTAGATTTCATGGAAATCTAACTATTGCATTAGTCCTCATGACGGAACTTTTGAAAAATTTTGCTATATTTTGACTCAGCTCGTCAAGCGGATTCAGAAAATTCATATGGTTCAAAAGTTTATGTATGTATTTATATATACTAGGGTGTGCCAAAATGTAACTTCCTTGATGGACCTCTTAAAATTGGAATTTTGAGTTCCGCTTTTAACAGGAGTTGTGTTTGGGCATTTTCTGACAAATTTTGGGCGTAAAGGATTTATTTGATTTTAATAGAATTTTTTATCAGGAGTTTCGTTCGGCCATTTTTGCTGGAATTTAAAAATTTCAAAATTTAGCCGAACAAAACTCCTGTTAAAAAATTCTATAAAAATCAAATAAATCCTTTACGCTCAAATTGTCAGGAAATGCCCCGAGAAAAAGTATTTATATATAATTATATATATTTATATATAAATTGGTTATATATGATTATATATGAAAATGGCCAAATATAATCATATCTAATTATATATAATTATGTATAATTATATATAATTATATATGGGACTATGTACAATCTTGCATAGCTGTATATTGCTCCCTATATAGTCATATATAATTATATATTATATATGATTATATATAACCTCATACACAATTACATATATAATGATGTATGATTATATATAATTATATATAATCATACATGATTATGTGGAATTGTATATGAGGTCATATATAATCATATATGACTATATATGGAGCATTATACTCCATCTATATATATATATATATCTTGCTATGCAAGATTGTACATAGTCCCGTATATAATTATATATAATTATATATGGGACTATGTACAATCTTGCATAGCTGTATATTGCTCCCTATATAGTCATATATAATTATATATGATTATTATATATGACCTCATATACAATTCCATTTATAATCATGTATGATTATATATAACTATATATGATTATATATAACAATATTTAATTATATATTTATTACATTTAATTAATTATTGGGTTAATTTTATGGATAGATTATTTAATATGGATGCAACTCTGTATAACCAATCAAAATGCAAAAAAAATATCTAGATCTAATTTTATGGCTATAACACCAGCGGTCACCCATCCAACTATTAACCCTGCTCAATGCTGCTTAACTTTAGTGATGTCCGTGCGTCTTGAAGTTTCTGTCTGCTGTGCTGCTGTCTTAGACAATAATGATTCTATGATCTACTTAATGTATCATATGAGTTTATCATAAATATAATATAAAAATTGATTTTATATTATATTTGGATAGTCATAATTCATAATTTATTTATTTTACCGAATTTCATTATAATATAACACTTATTTAAATAATAAAATAAATAATGATTTTACTATTAGGTCGTAGCAGAGCAGACAAATATCTCATCGAAAATGAGACAAATTTTGTATTTCAGAATTATTTAAACGTAATTATAAACATCATTTTATACTTTTTGTGATTACCAAAAAAAAATTTTTTTTTTTAAGAAAAAATTTTTATGTATGTTAATTATACATAAGCATATATAATTATATATGATTATATATGACCTCATATACAATTCCATACATAATCATGTATGATTATATATAATTATATATAATCTTGCTTAGCTGTATATTGATCTATATATAGTCATATATAATTATATATGATTATATATGACCTCATATACAATTCCATATATAATCATGTATGATTATATATAACTATATATAATCTTGCTTGGCTGTATATTGCTCTATATATAGTCATATATAATTTAATTATATATGATTATATATAACCTCATATACAATTCCATATATAATCATGTATGATTATATATAAAGCATATATGATTATATACAATTATATATGATTATATACAAACATTTTTTCTCGGGATGCAACCCTAGTAGTGTTTTTTTATTCATCATGAAATTTGCTTCCATTTTGGCTGCCGAATGGCCTTTATTTTTAATTTATAAATTTTATAATTAAATTTCGATTAAATCATCAAAACCTGAAAAATTAACATTTAACATAAAAATGAAAGAACATTGATTTCTAATAAAGGTAGTAAGTGGGACCCAAGTACTGATCGGCATAGGAGGAATAGTATATCCGATGATAATCGATGCGCTGATGGAAATTTACGGATTTCGAGGTGAGTAACTCAACATAATTTCCTTTTTTCTCAAACTCAAAATGAAATGATCGAAGGTGCGTGAATTAAAAGGAATGGTGTCGTTGATTGCTGCTCTCAGCCTGAACACAATCCCGGGGATGATGTTGTTGCACCCGGTGGAGTGGCACTTGAGAGATCCAAAAGAAGTTCTGGAGGAGAGACGAAAATTGAAAGGCAGCGTCAAAGACAGTCCCTTTCAGGAGCCTCTTCTTTCTCTCAATTCTGAGGATAGTAATGAAAAAATTGAAGGGAAGAAAATTGTCATTAAAAGGAAGTCTGTAACCAGCCAAGAAGACTCCTCTTTATGGTAAATATTTTAGTTGATAATTTTAGTTAAAAAAAAAAATTGAGAAATTTTTTATTGCAGGCACAAGTTGTCGGACTTGTTCGACTTATCGCTTCTGAAAGACAGGAGGTTCATGATAATGACCCTAGGAATTTCGTTTGTCTTTGTAGCCGACTCGACATTCGTTTCTCTAGTTCCTCTAGCGATGCTGGAAGATGGGTACACAAACACAGAAACCGCTGGTACGATAAGCATAACCGCTGCTGCAGAATTGGGCTCAAGGATTTTCTACCTGCTCTTCACTATGGTAGTAAATTGTCGGGCTAGATTTGTTTTCTTCGGAGCGATGATTGTGATGGGCTTCGCCAGATTCGGTACCAGCTTCACTTTAAATTATCAGCAAACTAGTTGAGGATTTCAGGTACTAATTATCTATTTTTCAGCTTACCTCTACTTCGAGAGCACATTAATGGGGATATACATCTGCACAGCGGCAATGGGAATTGTAAGGACATTTTTGATAGTCCCGCAGCCGCTGGTAGTCGTGGAAAAACACCCCGTCGAAATGTACGCGGCTTGCTACGGAATTTTCGCTCTGATTAGTGGAATTATTATGATCGTTATTGGGCCACTAGTCGGTAATAAAAACAAACTTATCTCAGCGCTTAATCGAGCCCGAAAAATCAATTAAAACTGTAGCTTAAAAAAAAACAACACTCTATCGGCTAATTTATTATTGGTGTCCGTAGGAATAATCAAAGACGCAACGGACAGCTTCCAGGTGGGACAACTCGTTCTAGTAGGGCTAAATTGCGCATTCATCGTACCCTGGGCGTTGGAGTTTCTGGTGGACTATCGGCAGAAAAGAAGAAACAGAGTTGTTAATACTACCGGCAACATAAATGCCGACAATCACGTGATAGCTTAATTGGATGTACATTAAAATAGTTGATAATTTTTATAATATTTTCTTTGGTCTTTATTTTTATTTAAAAATATCTTATGAGTAGTACATGGGCTGTATTGCAATAGTGAACAGTGAATGAAAGTATGAGTGCGTAATAATTATGCAGTTGCGGTCGACTTATTTCTCGGCTCGATTTCAATTTTGAAGCCATCTGTCCGCTTCAGTATTATGTCTAATTGCAGTTTGAAATCTTTCTCCGTCAAATTCGAGTGGATCCGGTAATTTCGGATTATTGTTGATATTAAAACTTTTAATTTCAACATCGCGTACTTTCTTCCGACGCATGACCTGCAATTATTCAGTTTATTAGGTTAGTTTATTCAAATACTTCCATCTTTAACTAGATTGAACCACTTAACCGTGAAAAATGGATGAAAATTACCTTGGGCCAGCACTGAAAGGTACGTAGGCATAGTAATGCCGATTTTGAGTATGTTCAGGTAAAAATCTGTCTGGGTTAAACACTTCTGGGTCTGGATAATACTCCTCTAGACGGTGAATCTGGTATGGCGGCACAATTACCGTACTTCCACGTGGTAAAACATAACCTCCAGTCGCTATACAAACAAATTTACCAAATTAAAAAAACTTAAAAATATTCTTAAATCTAAAATTTTACTCTATGATTGCCAATTACCAATCTTAACATCTTGTTTTAGCTCCCTCGCAATCGCAGGAACAGGCGGGAACATTCTCAGCGACTCCATGATCACCCTTTCAAGATACTTCATCTCCAAAGTATCTTGAAACGTGCATGGTCGGTCGGAGCCCTTGAAAATCTCGTTCAACTCTTCATAAACTCTGTCCTGCAAAAACATTAAACATTTTATCATAAATGCTCAATTAATCAAACAAAACCGTATTAGTTAACATCTAATTCAAATCAATCATACTTGAATATCTTTGTGGACTCCCAAGACGCATAACGTGAAGCTAGAACCAGCGGCAGTGGTATCGTGACCCTGGAATAATTTGCATCTATTATAATGTTGAGAGCTACTTTAGTTGATGAATTGATAATCACTATTCAAATGAGAATGACTTAATCATAATTGCATTATTATAAATAAATAAATTAACACCTCGAACATAATTGTGTCGACTTCTTCACGGACTTCTTCTTCAGTTAGAGTTGACCCGTTTCTGTTCAATTCAAGAAGCAGGTCCAAAAATGCTAGTCTTCTTTTTTCCCCTAAAATTATTCAAGTTCAAATTATTCTAATGATTCAATTTAATTAAGGTAGTTGTCGTGGTACAATATTGTCAAAAAATTAGAGATTATACGCGCCGTAAAATTATATGAGCTAGTAGCTAAGTAATCCATAATTTTTACGCAAGATTGTAACCCATTCAATTGTTTCTGTTCGACTCCGTGGATATATACTTTTTCATAAATTGTTGAACTTTAATCCGTTATTTATAAATAATTAGACAGTCAAAAATTTTTTTTTATTTTTTTTTAAACTCACAACAAATACATTAAAAGACTGTCAATTTTTTGAAAGTTTCTGACAGTTAGTTTTTTTTAGAAACTAAGAAACTGGTACAGAACTCGAAGAGCGTATGCAATCAATGTTAAATATCCAATTTTTAATGGAATTCATCTTGGGTTATAGGTGGTCAATCGACTTTAAATTTTTAGGGTAATTGTATCACCATATCCTTAATAAGTATACAAAAATTTAGAATTTTTTGACGCTATGCCGTAACCACGACAACTACCTTAAATCTTTAATATTATCATTAGGTGACAAGATGCAATGTAATTGTTCAATTATTAATATTTTTAAAGATATAAGCTCATCCTGATGTTACCCTCATCGAGACCTTTCATTTGAGTACTCACATGCATTTTTTATATATTTTATATATATGATATTTCTGATATTTGTAAAGTATATAAAATATATAAAAAATTCATGTGGGTATTTAAATGAAACGTCTCGATAAGGGTAACATCAGGATGAGCTTATATCTTGAAAAATATCATTAGGTGACGAGATACAGTGTAATTTCTTAATTATAAATATTTTTAAGATATAAAAAAAATTCATCTCGGGTTATAGGTGGTCAATCGACTTCAAATTTTAAGGAGGTACTGTGCAAAATCACTTTTCTTACAATATTCTTCATTTTTTGAATACGCGTACTTTTAAGTGTCCTCTATACGAATAAATTTTTTTTAATAGTCCTTGCGGTGCTAATTTTCGAAATACTAGCAATTAAAAATCGTACATTTAACATGTATTCTCTATCCTGACCTCAGTTAGAGTGAACATTTTATTGAATAACAACCATATTTTTCTTAGAATTTTTTTGAAAAACTGAGAATATTTAATTGAAGCTATAACAAGTATTTTTGATCAAAAATAACACAAACGAGCGGTATTCAGTTTTTAATAAGAAATGTTTGAAATTAGTGACTTTCGATATTTTACGTGAGTGCACGCATAAAACGATTTTGTTGAAATAACAAAAGACGGGATAACTGAAAAATATGTCCTGGTAACAAATGAGTATGTTTATAGCAACAAATCCATTAGTTGCATTAACAAAAAATTTCAAGTTGTACTAACAAACCAGTTTGTTAAATCACAAAATAAATTTGTTTCTCTAACAAAATTATTTTGTTGCTATCACAAAATGACTTTGTTGCTATTACCAAGTGATTTTGCTGCTGTAACAAAGTGGTTTTATTGCAATAACAAAACTAATTTGTTGCTTTTTAAATGTATACATATAAAATTTACTGTAACAAATTTATTTGTTATTCCAACAAATTCTCATTGTTATTTTTACAAATTCACTTTATTACTTCAACAAATTGTCTTTGTTAATCCAACAAATTCTCTTGGTTATTTTAATAGAATAATTTTGCTGTTTCAACAAAAAAATTTGTTATACCAACTAAAGTATTTTGTCGAATCAACTAAAAGATTTTGCTATAGTAACAAAACTAATTTGTTGTTATAACATATCAATAACTTGTTATAACCAAAATTTTGTTATTTTAACATATGATTTGTTATCCCTATGTTAACAAATTCATTTGTTACCACAACATATCTTAGGTTATCTTAACAAAATTTTTTTCTGCGTGTGGAAGTAAGTGAACGATAGTCTGTAAAGAGAAGCCGCACTAGTGTGTGAGAAAGAAATCAATTGCCATAACCTATTGGTGTCTTTTTCTTGCCGCAATACCTCCTTAAGGGTAATCGTATCATCATGTCCTTAATAAGTATACAAAAATTTAGAATTTTCCGACGGTATGCCTTAACCACGACAACTACCTTAATCCCGTAATTTATCTTTTCATTGATTAAAAGAAAACTCACCGACATCGTTTTCATCAATTTCGTCCAAATCGTCGCGAGCGTATCGCATTTTTGACTCGTTTATCTTCTCGATTTCAACTTTTGATGTATTGTTGCTGGTGTTGTTGTTTGAAATCTTACGGAATTCTTCAGGGTACGCAAGTTCGCCTTTTTCTGCGTACTCTTGCTTCTTTTTCTTGATAACTCCCCCTGTCAGTGTGTGGATTGTGTTGAGAAGCTTTTCTTGCTGGCTAGCGTATTTTGAGAATTTGAACAATTGGTCAATGCGAAGCATTATGTTGTACTGTCGCTGGTGAACGATGTTGCATAAGCTGGAAAAATCAATCATTGATCAATAATTAATAATCAATGATCTAGAACCAATGGTAATAGAAAAATAAAAATTCAACCTACTCCATGACAGCCATTGCATAGTCAAAGCCAGTGTTTTCCCTTTTCTTGCCCCTAACTCCCATCGCAGTGTTAATCAAAATGTCTACTGTCACAGCTGACAAGTAATCGTGGACGTCAAATTCCTTTCCCACTTCAGACTTCAATCTTTTCACCAAATCGATACTGTTTTCGTAGAACAGCGGAACGAATGTCTTCAGCACGTTCAAGTGGAATGTTGGGGCTATTATTTTACGGTGAGTTCGCCATTTTTCACCTCCACTTATTAACAATCCTTCACCCAACCATGGTTTGAAAAATCTTAATTCGGTAAATTTGAAGGTCAGGGTTAGAGTAATAAAAAATTATATGAAAATAAAGTTAGCCGACATCTAAAAATTTTTATAATTTTTTTTATTACAAAAATTTTTTCATTTGTAAAAAACTTCAAAAATTATAAGTGAAATTTTTTACAAATGTATTTTAGTTCTAATTTAATAAATTGAGCAAAATCAAAAATGTCGGCTAACTTTATTAATATAAATTTATAATCTGTCAATTTTTGGGATTTTTTATTAATTAAATTAGAACTGAAAAAATATTTTTAAAAAATTGCACTAATAGTTTTTCAAGTTTTTTAGAAATGAAAATTTTTTTTTATTTTTTTGTGAAAATTTTTTCAATAAAAAAAATTTTTTTATTTTTTTATTTCAGCTTACTTAATTTTCATGAAAAATTTTATGATACTGATGTAAGCAGATGTTTAAACATTTTTTGATTTTCTTCATTAATTAATTAAATTAGAACTGAAAAAATATTTTTAAAAAATTGCAGTTATAGTTTTTTTAATTTTCTACAGGTAGAATATTTATTTTTAATTTTTTGTAATCATTTTTTTAATAAGAAGAGTCATAAAACTAGTTAGATGTTTGCTAATTTCAGTGTCATGAAAATTTTAATAAAAAAATTTCATACTTAAAAATTTAAATGAAATACAAGTGCAAGTTAAAAAAAATTTTTTTTTTATATTGAAAAATTCCACTTGTAGATGTGTCAAAAAGTTATTGTTGCAATTTTTTTAAAAATGTATTCTTAGTAATTTATTTGTTGTAAAAATTTAAAAAATGATAGACGTTTACTAATTTAGTTTCATTTCTTTCTCTTTTTGATAATTAATTTGCAATAAATAATTTATTTACCTATACTCCGGTGATTTGTCAATATGAACATTGCTGCTCAAAATAATTTCTACATCATGTGGGTCCATTATAAAAATGACAAGTTTGGTGCCCAGAAATGCTCTGATTACTCTTCCGTGATGCAAGTATTGCAAAACTGTATTGAGAACATCTTTCGGGTGCACTCCTAACGCGATCAAGGCATTTCCAAAAAATGGCACTGTTTTGGGGCCTGATCAAACACCGAAAATAGGTCAGATAAAAATTGAGGATCAGCTTTGAAAATTTAATAATTAAGTAATTATTAATTACAAAGTTGATTAAAAATTATGAAAATTGTTAGCCGACTTGTAAAAATTTTTAGAATTGTTTTTTATTGAAAAAATTATTACATAAAAATTAAAAAAAATTTAATTTGTAAAAACTGTAAAAAAAATATTTTTTAGTTCTAATTTAATAAATGAAGTAAAATCAAAAATGTCGGCTAACTTTATTATTATTTATAAATTTTAAATTTTTTTAAGTGATTAATTAAATAACCTGGTATTTTATTTCCCATTTTAACAATCCTCATATTTTCCATGTAGAAATGAACAAACGCCAGTGTCGCTGCTATGAAGACAAGCGGGTAGAAAAACCCCGTCGGCAGGTAAGACGAAGACGTTGGAATTGGTACCACGTCCATTTTTATCACTTAAAAAATTTATTTTCCAGGTAATCAATAATCCAATAATTAATAATCAAACAACTTGAAAAAAAGAAAAAAACGAACAGATATTTTTGTTTTTTATAAAAAAAAAAAAATGAAATAAAAATAACAGCACTTAAGTCATAAGTTGTGCATCCAGTGTAAGCAAACGAAGTTCCGCAGGTACTTTTATAACCGCGGCTCATTAAAATAAAAATATAAATTTCTGGGGGTTTTATTAATCGAAATGCATACGACCTTGCCCTCGACGTTTTGCATTTCAAATCAGCCAACTTTCTGTTACTTTGCTGAAATTTTAATTCATTTTCGGCTAGACGAACTGCTCTTACTCACAATAACAATAACAATAAACTTAATTATTTATTTAATTATAATTATCATTCTTTACTTCAATTTTGGTTTAAAAAAGCCATCAGTTGGCTCACTTGCTCATTGCTGAAGAAATCACCGGGAAGAAATTCAAACGCCCGCCCACCTATAGCGTTTCGCGGATCAAGATCAAGGTCAACACTAAAAATGTTAGGGTAGTGATTAGCTTCGTCTAAAGAGGACGAATTTTGAATAAATCGGAAAAAGAGTGACCACGTAACAATAATGAGGCCAGTAGTTGTGTGTTATGTTACGACCAATTATAAATAATTCATTTTAAGCATATTTACACATTAACGTCCGGTATTATTATTATAAAGCTCGTCGGGTCGAGATGTTATGGAATTTTTTTATTTTGTAACTCTTTTATTATTTTATTAGTCTTATTATTATTGTTATTCTTTTTTTTTTTAATCAAAAAATTTAACTAAAAGAATGCTCGAGAAAATTCTAATTATTCAACAGTTTATTATCATTATACTTATATATACATCAGAGAATAGAAATTAAACTAATTATTTATTTATTTTTTTTTTTTTAATTAACAATTTTTACTCTACAATTTTTCAATTTAATTTTAAATTTACTTAGTGTTATAAAGAACTTAAAATTTTAAATTAAAAATTAACTGATAAAATTTGTGGCTTTTATTTAATTAAATGATTATTAGAAACAATGAAATACATTTTTTTTACTGCATTAAAAATTATCCACTTCTGCATTATAAGAAAGAATTTTATAAAATTTATAATAAATTATTAACAATATTTTTTTTGTACACGGAGAGAAAAATATGGAAATCATTCTTATAATTTAAATGAAATATTTTCCTATACCATTTTAGGAGCGATTACTTAAATTATGGGAATTATACCCATAATTTGTAGGAAACGTTACTATAATTATGGGAATGGTTCCTATAATTATAGGAACGATACCTATAATTATAACTGTAATATCGGCATGATTCCCATAATAT
>CAJNRD030001117.1:5634999-5647547 GCA_905319865.3 Cotesia congregata | reverse complement strand
AATTGTAATATTCACTTCTTTCATCTTAAAAAATTACAGTTTCAAACAGTAAAAATTGCCATTTCAATATATAGTCCATATTATAAGGAGAAGGGGAACTCAGATGAAAGAGAAGGGGGTCTCACTTTGAGAGAATTTAACATTTGAAACAGTAAAGATTATACTTTTAAAATATACATTTTACCAGTCCAAGCAAGTCAATAATTACAGTTTGATTTTTAGCGTTGCGTTTAAAATTTACCATTTTACTTTGTAAATATTGACGTTGCTTGTATTAGAAATTTACTAACTTTATTCATACTTTTTACATATCATAAGATCATTTTTTAAGTACGAAATGATAAATATCAAAGTCTGAATTCTTAATTATTATACTTTAACATTTTAGACACTTACACAGCGAATATTACTGTTTGAAATAGTATTTTCTTCTATGTAAAGAGTAAATTGTAACGTTTAAATGGTAAATATTATAACGTGAATAGTAAAATCACGATTTTACTGTTTGAAATTGTAATTTTTAGCAGTTGATCATTACTTATTATAAATCGACTGTTATTTATTACAGTTTACTTTTTTCCGTGTATAACAGTCCGCCCCGACTTCGCACGGGTATTTAACAAAAATTTCAAAATTCATTATAATAATAGCATATGTCACCGGGGGATAGTGTAGCTTCCCAACAGTGAAAGAATTTTTCAAATCGGTTCAGTAGCTTCGGAGCCAATTCAATGCAAACAAACAATCAAATCTTTCCTCTTAATAATATTATGTATAGAATAAAACATCGGATATTTCTTCGAATATTATTGGTGTAACTATATAATTTTTAAACACTAATTTTTTTAGTCCGGCAATAAGAATGAAAACGACTTTAGTAAGTGACTTAATTAATTGTTGAGATTAATTATCAGAATAAATAATTATAAAATTGAAATAATTTCAATTTAATTTTTAAAAAGCTTATTCACATTTTCGGATTTTTTTTTTCTTAATTACTAACTAAATTTCAAAAAAGTGTATGCATATAAACAGAGTTTAAATATTTGAATAATAATTAAGATTCTGAATTTATTTTTTTTTGACAAATTGATTGACTAATTATATTGATAAGAAATAACGATTTTTTAATAGCCACTTAGATTATACTTGATGGAAAATTTTGTTAATTTACTTCGGTACTTTAATCTAAAATTTACCCCCGATTTATTACAGTGTAAAAAAAAATTCCTTACAACTTTAAAGTTTAAATAATTTTTTTTTCATATTAAAAATTAAAGAATTTTTTTTTCGCACATAAGTAAGCGAAAAAAGCTCCCAGCGTAATAAATAAAAAAATAGAGAACTTACCGGTTTATTTTATCGGGCAGTTTTTATACACATTAAAATTACACATGGGTGAGCCGTTGCGTATGGGGTTGAGTGTGTACTAGTCTTCCCTGTTCCTGTTCCCACCAGCTCACGACGTCCATGAACTCCCCGGTGTCAGAGATCTCCTGCTTGTAGTAAATGGTACCGAATCCCTCGGGACTGGCCGCGTAAATAGTTCCACCCTCCTCGCTGTCCCCGGCTCCGCTGTACGGGGAGAGGATTTGCGGCTCCAGGTTCTCCTCATTTTGGTAGTACTCCGTCGCGGGCGACGCCAGACTTGGGGACAGCCTTGCAAAGTTTTGCACAGGTATCACGGGCTCCAAGTTTTCTTCATCCCCCGCGGGGTACAAATTTTTCGGCGACGTCGCGGCTGCCGGTGATAGTCTGCAATTTTATAAAAATAATCAGTCAAAGTTTAAGTTTTAAACTCCCAGGGCTTTTGTGAGTTTAAATTTAAATTATGGCCGAAAATAAAATAAAAATAAATCCTGAGAAAATACGATCATTTTATAGGGGAGTTTCTTTATATTATTCGCGCGTTATTCCCTTAATATAAGGGATGGTAGGATTCTTTTCATTGTTAAATCCCGAGCCGGACAGACTTGAATCGGTGAATTAATTTCAGTAACAATATAAAAATATATACAACCGTTAAAAAAAAAAAAATTACGTGTTGGGGTTTATACTTTGATCTTAAAATAGAAATCGTCTGGTTGTAAAAATAAATAACAGACAGAAAAATTCAATTTCTTCATTGTAAGACAATTATTTGATAAAACGACCATAAAAATTTTTAAATGTATTGAATCAAAGACAAAAAATAAAAAAATTTATGGCCTTGAATCGATGCAAAGATTTGATAAGATCCGAAAAGTAATTTGAGTTAATGATATATAGCCATGTGTGTTTATGTGTGATTGATAATTGTACAAAAATATTTCATTATTTAGAGAAACATTTTATTGCTTTTATTTTTAAAATTATACTTTATATATTATTATATTTTTATGTCCATTGTTTTATGTTATGTTCATATTTTTAAAATCACACATGATCAACATATGTGTAAATAATATTAATGCATCACATATGTAAACAAACATTATTATATATGATTTTTGAGTACATAAATTTTAATTATATCTACAATTTTATTTTACCATAAATGTGAGCTTGGAAAAATGAATCACATATGGTCACACATTATCATGTGTGTTCAAGAATGGTCACATGGGCTCATATATGATAAATTCATCACACACATATGGTCACACATGGTCATATGTATTTAAATATGGTCACCCGTGCTCATATGTATTCAAATATGGTCACCCGTGCTCATATATGATCAATTGATCACAGATTCATGTAGTCACACATAGTCACATATCACATACGATCATTTAAGGTCATATATAATCTATTAATCACATATGAGTCACACATCATATATATACCCGGGGAAAACGGTTTAGATCTGGTCAGATCTAATTATATCTGGTCAGATCTATTTATATCTGGTCAGATATGGGATTGGAGACATAATCAGATATAGTCATATCTGATCAGGTCTAAACAGATATAACTATATCTGAGTTAATAAATACATTAGAGATGATCAGATCTAGTCATATCTGATCAGATCTAAACAGATATAACTATATCCGAGTGGAAAAATACATCAGACATAATCAGATATAATCATATCTGATCAAATCTAAACAGATATAACTATATCTGGGTTAAAAAAAAAGTCAGACACAAAAATATTTTATTATATCTGGCCAGATATAACTATATTTGTTAACTATTAATAAATACTGATAAACTATTTTACTAAATATACTTTCCTCCCAAATAAATATTTATTGAATGTTAAAAAATATTTATTAGAATTTAATAAATTAAATAATTGTTTTCGAATAAATTAATTTGTTAATAGTTAATAAATCTTTCTATCAGCGTATATTGATAATTAATAATTTGCAATAAATTTGATAAAAAACTTTGTTTATTACGCATCGATCATGGACACGATTCACATTACTTGTAGTTACTACAAACTCTGCTCTTCAAGTAAGCTTCGTTGGTAAACAGGTAATGAATTAGACGGAGTTTACAACCCTTCTCCAGTATAGAAAAAAATTAATTTATTCATACAATTGAAAAATAAAAAGAAAAAAAACTGAAATGACCTCGAAAGAGCAAGAATTTATAAGAAAGTTGTACTGCATTGCGTTGCCCAGCCTGGCCATTATGTGTATCAAAAAATGTAATTAAAGCTTGTTTTAGTTTGTTTAAGCATTAAATAGTTTTAAGGAATAATTGTAAATTTTCTATGGGTTCAATAAAACAAACATTTATAAACTAAAACTAAAGGTAATGAATTAGTCTTTCAAGCATCAGGTCCCAGGTTCGGTTCCCGCGCGCGCCGATTGTTTTTTTTTTTTTTAATGGAAATAATTTTATATAATTGTATATGATTATATATGGCCATTTTTCGTATATAATTATGTATGAGTATATATAATCTTTTTTACCTGGGCAATTTTAAAATCTGACCAGATCTGGTCAGATCTGATTATATCTGGCCAGATCTCGTCAGATAGAGACAATTTAAAGATCTGGCCAGATCTGTTTATATATGGCCAGATCTAATCCGTTTTTCCCGGGTATGTGGTCACATATGATCAATTTTTCGTAATTATGTGAGTTACGTATGATCACGCATGATCATTAGTGGTCATATATGATCCATTGATCACATATATGGGTCACACATGGATCCAAATGGTTATATGTGGTCGCATATGGATACATATAGTCATATTTGGTTACATATGATCAATTATTCGTATATATGTAAATCATATATGATTACACATGGTCATTAGTGGTCATATATATGTTCCATTGATCACATATTTGGGTCACACATGGATAGATATGGTCATATGGGTCACAAATGGATACATATGGTCATATGTAGTCACATATGGATACATATGGTCATATGTGGTCACATATGGATACATATGATCACATATTGATACATATGGTCATATATGGTTACATATGATCAATTGTTCGTATATATGTAAATCACGTATGATCACACATGGTCATATGTGGTCATTAGTGGTCATATACGATGCATTGATCACATATATGGGTCACACATAGATACATATGGTCATATGTGGTTAATATGATCAATTGTTCGTATATATGTAAGTCACGTATGATCACATATGGTCATATATGATCACGTGTTAAAATTTTGATAAAAATAAAAAATAATACCTAGTAACTCTCTCATCCTCGTCATCCTGGTGTTGTTCCTCCTCATCATTGTTCCCCTCATCCTCAAAAACGACCCTGTCCCCCGACCCATTATGCCCAGAAATACTGCTACTGGGTGACGGAATATTGTGACTTCCACTATCAAACTCCACACCATCGGCCTCCGCAAGTAGTCTCTGCAGCCCGCGAATATACTCGACAGCCATCCTGAGAGTTTCAACCTTCGACAATTTCTTCCCGCGGTCTCCATACCCTGCGGCAATATAATTAGGAATGTGTTGTCTGAGTGTCGCGAACCCGTTGTTAACTTGCTTCACCCTGTTTCTCTCGCGGGCATTCCTCTTTGCGACCGCGACTGGCGGAGGCTGACCATTTTTCCCGTGTTTCTTTAGTCTGGTCGGATCGTAAGGCGGGAGAACTATATTATTGTTGCTGCTTCCATGATCCAGCTTCATGTTCATGTTTAGACCTTTCTGGACGATCAGATGCGGCGAACTTCCCAGGATGTTGCTCCCGTTGTCCTGGAGGGTTCTCAGCAGCATCAGCTGCTCCTGGTCCCCGTTTATCTGCACTCTGTTGCAGTACACTGTCACGCCCATTGTTGTCATGGCTTATTATTTATTTAAATATTAACAAGTCGATGCTTTCGTGCACCAAATTCAATTGTCAATTTAAATTCTTTATTTTTAATCGCGACTGTCTCGAACTTATGTCAAGAAGTGTCAGGGAATAATTCGTTCCATTTTAAACTTGTATTATCCAGTTGTCATTTAAATTTTAACTTTCACTTTGTTTTTATTTTTATTATTACCAATAATTTCTTCAAGCACTTTTGAAAATTTTTGTTTTTAATCAAAATTTCGATTAGTCGTTCCCTTATTCATATCATGTATTTTAATAATAATTTAAATAATTCATTTTGAGGTGTGCATTTTAAAATTTTCCAATAGTAAAATTTGATTTTAATTATATGATTAATTAACTTAAAAAAAATGTATAAACTTGTTATTAATTTTTGACAATTTTTCCTTTTGTTGTGCTTTATAAAAATATTTTTTAATTAAAATTTTTTCTAATTTTGACAACTTAAAAATTTATTCTAAATTTACTAGTCACTTATTTTTCATTAATAATTTTAAAAAATTTTTCTTACGGTGTGCTTTTGTAAAATTCTTAAAAAATTTTTTTAAATAAAAATTTCACCTTATCTTACATCAGTTTTTTTATTTTAAAATAATTAAAAAAAAAAAATGTTTTATAAAATTATGTCACTGATTTTAAATTTTATTTAAAGGTGTGCACTAATTAGAATTTCCTTTGATCAAGCACAAACTTAATTAATCCATGGTTCGATAAATAAATTTTCAAACTATAAAAATATTGAATGGAATGAAAATGAAGGAACACTTGACACTTAAAATACAAAAATAAAATGAAAAAACACTAACATAAAGTTTTATAAAAAATATAAAAATAGTCGCGTGCTACGCGCCGCATGCCGTCCACATTCGGAGTGAGCTCTAGAGAGATGGTTTAGGTTTCGCCATGCACATCGAATTATACGTACATCGTACATATGAATTTATAGAAGCATGTGTGTCTGTGTGTAATAAGTGTAAGTATATCCATGAACAGAGGAAGCACTTAGGGGAAGAGAGACTGGAGAGGGGATTTGGAGCACGCGCCGCATATTCGCCCTTCTATATTCTTATATATTATATATTATGTATTATATTCTAA
Source organism: Cotesia congregata (assembly GCA_905319865.3). Taxonomy (NCBI): domain Eukaryota; kingdom Metazoa; phylum Arthropoda; class Insecta; order Hymenoptera; family Braconidae; genus Cotesia; species Cotesia congregata. The sequence continues at coordinate 5,641,133 of CAJNRD030001117.1, read as the reverse complement.
GGGACCAAAGTGTGTATGTGCGTCGCGCGTCGGATATAACATATAATACTTACTTGTTCTTTCCGGTATTGGGGTTGTGTGTGTTTGTGTCCGATGGTTGATTGTTGTTGGGCGCAAACCATATGGTACAACGTATTTTTACCAAGACATGGGAGGGTTGTGTCAGTGAGTTCGTTTTATTTCGAGTTTCGTGGGTAATGTCAGTTTTTTCGGGACAGTTTTCTTCTTTTTTTACTTGGTGGGAAAGGTAATTAAATTGACACGGAGATTATTTTTTTTTTTTATTTAGTTGATGATTCTTGAGGAAGTATGCGAGGGTTTTGTTAGTTTAGAAAAAGATCGGCTAATTTTTAATTCTATTTTTTGCTGGAAAAAAATTGTTGGTTTAAGAAAAATATTAGCTTGAAAATTTTGATTTGAGATATTTATTTGGAATTAATTTAAGAAATTTAAAATTTTTTAATTGAAAAGGAATTTGATTATGGTTTTAAGGATTGAAGTAAATTTTTTTTCAGCATAAATTAAATGAAAAAATTAAGTTTAAAGTTATTAAAGTTTATTATATTAAAAAAATTTTTTTTTATAAATCTACGAAAGTACAAATTTTGAAGAATTATAATGAAGATGATATTGCGTAGCTTGAAAATTGAATTTCTGGGAGAAATATTGAAGATAAGAAAAAATTATATTGAATTTTTTTTTTTAGAAAAATTGATTTTCTACAAGAAATGTCTTCATAAATTTTACTCTATCTCTGACCACTCAGCCATAATTTTAAATTTAGAGCCGTAAAATTTATTAAATTGATAAACAATCTTGTTTTCAAAATTTTAACTTTAATTTCGGCCAATATATTGAAGATAAGAAAAAAATGATAAAAAACCTTTTTTGTAGGAAATTTATTACTCTATAAACAAGGTCTTTGTCAATTTTATCCTACACAGAAAATAGTATATTGTGCAACAAGTGCGACAAGTTGTCGATTACCCACGAAAGCGAAGTTGAACGCACGAGCGAAGCGAGTCCTTAAAAACAAACAAAAAGTTAAAAAAAAAGAAACAAATATATATCAGATAATAAATGCATAATAGTTAATATTAATTAACAAAAAATAAATTTACACATTGAAACAATCAACACATAAAATTAAATCACATTAAATTTAGCTGTCATTACAATTTTTTAATTTTCTCTCATAAACAAATTTGTTCCGAAAAATTATTCATTAAAAATTGCATTTTTTACTTTACAAAATTCCTACATGTCAATTTTAAAAAAATTTTTATTTTGTCATAATTTATTTCTTACAAAAATTATTAAAATTATCAAATTTCTGCTAAATTTATTTTCATCACAATTAAATAGCTGGATATTAATTAATTATTTTTACTTTCGTTAAAAATATGAACTTTGTAATGTCAACCTCACTTCTTTAATATTGACAGTTAGATTGTGTTTTTTTTTTGTTATTTATTTTAATTTTAGCAGTTTTCACAATCAACCGCAACAGCGAGCGCCAAGATACTACTTTTCCCGCATGAGTAATACAAAAAATGTTCTTGAATCAAGTATATCATTTTGAAGAACTTAATATTCTTGATTTGAGTAGAAAAATTCTTGATTTAAACAAATTTTTCTTGATTTTAGAAAATTTTACTTGATTCAAGAATTTTTCTCTTGAATCAAGTTAACTTTTTTGTCAGTGTATCTTTTATATATAATTTAGTCAGAATTTTAATTTTAAAGTCAGAAAATTGTTTTAAGGTAGTTGGGTCCTGCGAGCAAAATTTCAAGAAACCTTCCAAATTTATAATACAAGTAATTAAATGCATAACGCACATGCTGTTAAAATTTGGAGATGGTTTACCACGTTTAATTGAAGATAATTGCAATTGAAAATGACATTTTTACACAGGCGGTATGGGAAAAGAGAAAGAAAACCGCGAAGTTTTATTATTTTTGTATTGAAGAAATTTTAAGAATTTCACGAAAAACTAATATTACTTAGATTAATACATGTATAATTACTCTAAAAAATTCTGGAATTCCCTACCACATAGTTTTTAAGAAATCATTGATAAACTAATAAAGTCATACGGGGAAGTAAGTGAGCAATAGCCCGTAAGAGAGGCAACACTAGCGAATGAAAAAGACAGCAGTAGAATAACTATAGGTTAGGAAAGAACCACCTTAATTAATAAAAAATATTGTTTTCAAAATTTTGACTTTTATTTCGGCCAAAATATTAAAGGCACGAAAAAATGATAAGAAATATTTCTTCTAAGAAATTAAATCATCTACAAAAAAGGTCTTTATCAATTTTACCCAATTTTTTACCATTTAGCCAAAATTTTATTTTTAACGTTTCAAATACTTCGGAGCTTTCATATTTTTTCGGTTAGTTTCATCGTCAAAAAAAAAAAAACATAAATTCATATTATTACATCCGATTAGTCGCTTGCGTATAAAATATAACAAAATAAGGACCGAAGATGAGCATACTTTATTTTTGCTTTCAAAATTTCATGAATTAAATCCCGGGAGCGCTTTTGTCGTAGTCACAGATGTTACGGTAGTACGTGTCCTTGACACTGAAATGTTTACCGATTTAAGTAAATCCAAAATTTTCTGTCAGTTTGATGAATAGTTAATATTAGAATTTTCACTTTTTCCCTCTCTAAATTGGGTTGAAACTGTGGGCGGGAAAAAATTTGAAAAATGATGTTACAGCATAAGATTTTTTCTCGTCAAACTTGAAACTAAATTTCTTAAAAAAAGCTCCCGTTAAAATTCAGTAACCGTCTGTTGTAAAAAAAAAAAAAAAATAAAAAATGAAATAATTGAACAAAATAAAAATGACAATAAAAATAGCCAGACAAGAGCGATTCGTTGCAAAACTTAAAAAATTAATCTTAAAGGGCTCTTGAGGGGAAAAAGTAAAAATAATTCAAGCGAATATTTAAGAAAAAGAATTGATGCAAACAACCTTCAGGATAATAACAATAATGTCCGTAAAAAATTTATATAACAACTATAAAGAAGAGAATGAACGAGTTTGGATGATCAAAAAGGAATATAAGGCACATTCACCGGCGACTGGTTAAAACTTAAATTTATTCACTAGCACCCCGATAATGCGGTCTCTTACCCTCTTTTTATCATTTCTCAGGTTTTTTTATTTTTTTTTTTTTATTATTGTTCCCTCTTTTTTTAATTAGATCAGAGCCTGTGTCGCCGGTATAAAAATAGGAATAATAATAATATTAAAAAATCTAGGTAGACGGGGTAGGTATGCTCGCGTATAAATCAAAATCTCACCCCAGTGATTAACATTAGAAAACGGATTTCAGATGATGCCAAAAAGAGATGAGAGGGATGGATCCGATAGGACAACGACCGGGCCCAACTTTTCGTTCCAGTGGATCCTGTTTTGTTCCTAAGCCCGGCTAAATTCACCGTAAGCCCTAACCCGACTACCACCTATGTATATATGGAACATGTATAATATAATATAATATAAAATATAATATACAATATTTAAGTAGGGCTCGACTGAATTTATAACAATAATAACTTTAAATATATGGAGTATGGGTATAAGTACATCCGGGGTGCCGGAGAATAACTCACCGGATATTTTTAAACCCCAAGATCATAACCGGACTCTTGTCTAGTGCATCAATTTTACATTATATGTTCATTGGGAATTCTTTATTGGAAAATTTAGAATTCAGGGCGCAATTTTTGGTTTATGTGCTGGAGATTCGGGTTGGTTGTTTAGGGGAAAGGGATGGGAAATTTAAATAGATAATTTTGGGTCTGTACGCAAATTTTTTTGGAGTTTCTTAGCATGCAAAATTATTAGGAATTTTTTAGGATGCAAATGAAAGTATAAAGAAAAAAGACTAGGAAAATTGAGAGGAAATTTGGGGATCTTTAAATAAGAATATGAGAATTTTTAAAAAGAAGTTCATAAAATTTGAACAATAATTTCTGCATTTGTAGATAAGAAAAAAAAATTTATAAAATTCGAACGAAAATTTCTTTGTTGACAGATAAAGATTTTCAAGAAAAAGGCCAAAAGTAAAAAAAAAATTCTTTATTTGCAAATAAGGAACTTGAGGAAAAAGTTAATAAATTTAGAATTTAGAACAAAAATTTCTGCGTCTCTAGGTAAGCATATTAAACAAACATTCACAATCGAAACTTGAACAAAAATTTCTTTATCTGTAATTGAAGATTTTCGGGAAAAAGGTAATGAAAATTGAAAAAAAATGTTTTCATTTGTAGATAAAGAGCTTGAAAAGATAATAGTATGTTGTGTGACTAGGGATGAAACAAAACGATTTCAGACCAGAGTGAAGTTGCCTGCCCGAGCGAAGCGAGTTTTAAAAATGCTAGTTTTAATGTTTGGAGCCAACCAGAACTAGATAGTTTCAGACGAGTAGCGAAAATACCATTTAATTATAAAACTTATTAAGAAAATTAAAAACTACAATTCAAGAAAGTAATGGTTTATTTTTTATTAAACATTATTCGTAAATTGAATAGTTTTCTATTGTCATTCTTATTTATGCTTAGTAACAGAATTATAATATGTCAGTACAGTTAACGGTTAGAATGACAATTATAAAGGTATAAAATAAACAAAAGATACTCTGATAGGATTGAAAATAAAGCTGCAACTTCATCTCGCGGGTAGGAAATCGTAATTTTCTACCCGCCGGAAAGAAAATGATTGATTTCTGCCCGGCAACAGTCGCGTCGGTCTGAAATTGACTAGTTTCGGTTGGCTCAACAGGTATTGAAACTCGCATTTTCAATGTCGGTTATATAAAAAGGTCATTTAACTTGCAAAAAAAAATTTTATTATTTGCAAATGCAGGTATTGTTATAAATAATCGAGTTTTCGTAACTCTCACAACTATTCTTACCATTTTCTTAGGACGATATTTCTTAGGTAAAATTTTTTGATTAATGTAAAATAAAACTTAATTAATTATAGATAGTTATTGTTTATCATTTACAATTTATACCTATAAGAAGCCTTGAGAAATTTCCAATTCGAAGTAAGTAGTAAATAGCAGACTATTTGAGCAAGTCCAAGACCAAGACTGAATATGCAAGACCGAGACCAAGACCAAGAAATTAATGAAAATTTCTTCATTAGCAAGTAAGGATATTCAGAAAAAAGTTATAAATCTTGAACAAGAATTCTTTCATCTGCAGATGACGATATTTGGGACATATCCATGAAAATTTGTACATTTGCAAATGAAGATTGTTAGTAGAAAAATTATGATATTTAAATCATAATTCCTTTATTTGCAGGTAAAAGGCTTCAAAAAAAGGTCTTAAAATTTGAATAAAAATTTCTTCATCTAAAGAGGAAAATTTAAAAAAATTTCTATGAAACTTAACACAAATTGCAGATAACGACATTACGTAAAAATTCCATTAAATTTGATTTTCGTTCGCGTATTATTTCCAGTGAATTATAAATTCCATATAATTATATCTTAAATTTTACAAATTTACAGACATTAGACGAATCAGTGTCATAAATAAAATTTCTCTGATATATAAAAACCATATGTTACACGGAAAGAAAAATATGGAAATCATTCCTATAATTTTAATGAAATATTTTCCTATACCATTTTAGGAGCGATTACTTAAATTATGGGAATTATACCCATAATTTTTGGGAAACGTTACTATAATTATGGGAATGGTTCCTATAATTATAGGAACGATACCTATAATTATAACTGTAATAACGGCATTATTCCCATAATATATAGGAATGGTTCCCATAATATATAGGAATAGTTTCCATAATATTAAAGGAATAGTTTCCATAATATTATAGGAACCATTCCTATAATATTATAGGAACCATTCCCATAATATTATACACGGAAAGAAAATTATGGGAACTATTCCTATACCATTATGGGAATGGTTCCCATAATTCTGTAGGAATCATTCCTATACTATTATAGGAATGGTTTCCATAATTTATGGGAACCATTCCCATAATAGTATAGGAATGGTTCCCACAATATATAGGTTTAAATCCTACATAGAAAAAAAAAATTAGGGCTGCCACATGATACATTCCTGTGGAAGAT
>CAJNRD030001117.1:5601040-5625116 GCA_905319865.3 Cotesia congregata | reverse complement strand
TGAAAAATTATTTGACTTGACATAAGTGTACTCATTTTAACCTGTAAGTGCGATATAAATAACAAAAAATCAATTTCAGTTTCGAGAAAACTGCTTTTTTTGAAATGTCGAGAGTAGAGCACAACCTCAACGCTTCGCTCATGAGGCGTGCAAAAAAAATAGTTCACTCTAAATATCTCAAAATTAAAAAAAAATCTTTTTCTTGAATCGAATAATTTTTTTTTATTTTTTTTAATGTATCGAAGTTATATAATTCAGAGTATTAAGCTCGACATAAATAAAAACGAGATCTCTAAAGACCGATAAAGATCTCTTAAAAATGTATGTTAATTAAAAAGTTAATAAAAATAAATAAAATAAAAATGGAAACTTTTTAATTACTGGCGTTATAAAAGAAAGTGTGAAAGACATTGAGGAGTGAAAAGCGGTAATGAGACAGACAGCGGATGGAGACGATGGAAGGCGGCGAGGAGTCTAAAAACACGTGTGATCTCTACAAAGATTTAATAAATCACTCGAGGCGTTATACTTAATTTTTAATACACATACATGTTCCAGATATATGAGAATACTTTTTGAGTTTAAGTAATGCCACGTGCTGGACATTTGGCTCAAGTATTGCGTCCACATGCGCTTCACTCGGTGCATCGATAACTTTCTTCCGATATCTCTATCTAAATGTCATCTCACAATCTATATGTCTGCTGTCTGCATCACATACGAGCTCCAGATCTTGTCACACGCTCACATTATTTTATTTTATTTTATAAAGCGTACTCTAGTTTTTAGTAACTCGAAACTTTACTCAGATCGGGTAAATTTACTCAAAAGGAAGCTAAGTGTTGAGTAAACTTTTCAAGTTTTTTTTAAGGCTTCTTCCGTCTATTCAAGTGTCAGAATTTTTCTTAGAGTTTCTTGATACTTTGCTTTTGAAAAAAAAAAGAAATTTTAAATTATTTTTCAGTCATATAATTTTTTTTTTTTTTTTTTTATTATTGAGAAAGCTTGTAAGTAAATTACAAGCTAAAAGTTCTGGTAAATTAAACTCGAGCGCGATTAATCAATGCAGCGCCTTTGATAATCCAAAAAAATCGAGTTCGTGGATGAACGAATCCACAAAGAATGCCGATGACTAGTCGAATCATCTTTTCCTCTCCTCTCTATCAATCTTATGATTATTATTGCTATAATATATTTAAGAACCCAGCACATGTTCTTATTTTAATATCATATCACTTATTTATTTTTCGTCACCGAAAAAAGAAAATGACCTTACCGGATGCTACTTAAAATATTCAATGTAAAAAACTGTTTTGGTATTTTAGGAATGATGTTCGCTATTAAGAATTTTGTTATTAATTTTATTACTATTATTATTATTATTTTATTATTATTATTATTATTATTATTATTATTATTATTATTATTTTATGATGTTAATAATATTTTTCTCTTAAATAAATATTTTAGTTTTGGTTTTTTTATAGGAGCTAGATAATAATGAGCACTGCTTAAGTTTCTATGTCTTCTAAAATATTAAAGATAGCCCTATAGTATAAAAATAATCTTCGTAGGAAATTTTACAAGCTAAAAATTTTGATTCTTATTATTTTAGGAGTTATGACCATTTTTATAATGACTAGATAATGATCCCGTGTAAAAATCATCTGATATCATGATGAGGTTCATGATGAATATATTTTAACACAAATATGAGATTCATATAAAAGCCATATCAAGATTTATCTGAAACTCGTAATAAGTAAAATAATTAGTTAAATACGAATTTTTTTTAAGTAGATAAGTAAAATTTTCATTTTTTCTGTTAATCAGAGAAAAAGTATAATAATTGAGAAAAGTAGTGTTTTTATAATGCACTATACTGTTGAACTGCAGTTCAACACATAAAAATGTGAAATTCTACACACTAGAGTGTAATATTCTACACAAAAATTTTTACACTTTACACAATGACGAAAAATTTTTTACAGTGTACTTTACTTTCTTTCTTGATTTTCTTAACTTAGAAAAATATTTCGAAAAACACTATCTTGTTTTAGAAAAAATTTTTGACTGACAAAATTTTTTCGTCTTAAGATAATTATTTTTTATTAGGAAAACAATTTAAATCCTCCTAAAAATTTATTTAATTTAATTAATTTGCATTATTTCCTGTATTTATTTATGACTCAATAATTTTATATCACGACTTAAAAAGGCTAACAATATCCCTATGATATCATTATGATTTTATGTAGATATGACCATCACTTTATTATAAACTTATGTTAATATCGTAATGATTTCATTATTAAATTACTAGAAATTTTCTTTCTCTAACAGGAAAAATAAACATTTTATAATCTTTATTTATGACTCAATAATTTTATATCACGACTTAAAAAGGCTAACAATATCCCTATGATATCATTATGATTTTATGTAGATATGACCATCACTTTATTATAAACTTATGTTAATATCGTAATGATTTCATTATTAAATTACTAGAAATTTTCTTTCTCTAACAGGAAAAATAAACATTTTATAATCTAGTTAAAAAAAAAAAAATTGTTCTCACAAATATTTTACTTATTACGGGTATCAAATGTATATTAATATGGTTTTTATATGAATCTCATATTTGTGTCAAAATATGAGATTCATTATGATATTCATAATGAACTTCATCATGATATCGGATGATTTAAAAATTTTTCAATCTTAACTATTTTAGTGCTATTTAAATTACTATATCTCCTAAAATATTAAAGATAGCCCCATAGTGTAGGGTCAATTTTTGTAGAAAATTTTATGTTACAAATTTAGTCCCTTATGATTTTTCCTAAAAATTATTATTTTAGGAGTTATAATCATTTTTACAATGATTAGATAGTGATTTTTTATTGCACGCCACATAGCGCGAAGCGCGTGAGGATGTGTTTTATACTCGACTCGTCAAGGTCAAGCAATTTTGTGATCTTTAAATGCCTCTATCACAACTATATTACACTTATACAATGATATAAGTAGATGTACACCGAAAAAACATTTAAATTAAACCATCTTTTACTTTCTAAAATCATTTCATGTTGCTATTTTGAAAAAAAAAAAAAAACGTTTTGAAAAAATTTTACGTGGACGTCCGGATGTCGACCCATTTTGGATGTACCAACGATTACTCCCGAACAAATTGATATTTCAGGACCGGACCTTTTTTATTAGTTTAAAAATTCGATGAACTGGGTCCGTACTTCATATCAGTGGCCTAGTTTACGTATTTTTTTTTTTAAATTGAATTTTTATTAAAATTTACTACGATACAACCGTACAAAGCCAAACGAACCTTTCTTATTTGTCACACGTGAAAACTATGGCGTCACTTGATCAAGCTAGATTTTTTAGACTGCGTGCGCATATGACAAGAAAAAAGGGCGCCGATATTTTCAAAAAAATAAAAAATACTCTGTAAGAAATTATAATTTTGTTTTCTTTAATCAATTACCCAATTAATTTTTTTCTTAAAAAATGAATGAGCGTTATGAGGCGTGCAGTTTTGGATTTTCCAAACTTTTCTTTATTATAGTAGCACTATTTTGAGTTGCTACATCTTCTAAAATATTGAAGATAGCTCCATAGTATAAAAATATTTTTTGTAGGAAATTTTCTAAGCTACAATTTTAGCTTTTTATGATTTTGATAAAATTGATATTTTTTAAGTTATGGCCATTTTTATAATGAATAGATAAGAATTTGGTATTAAATTCAAAAATTTCTTCTTTAAAAAATGAAAATCAATTTTAAATTAAAATTTTGCAATTAAAAATTAATGAGATTACAATCAAGCATGAAAAAAAATTTCCATAAAAAATCTCAAAAATTTACCAGAAAAAAAGAGTAAAAAAGCGCGTAAGCTAATGAAGGTTAACAATTAATGAAAACTAGTTTTCCGACAAATAATGAATATGAATCGGAAGTAAAGAATAAATACATAACATATACATAACATATCCATACATACAGATTGGGGATAGTCGCGTGGCCAAAGCGTGACCAAGTGTCGTCTCTGTTGTGCTTATTGTCGAGATGTATAGAAGTAAAGCGGCGATGAACGAGGACAGGGACAGGTGAGGCGAATAAGCAACCAACAGGACCAGTACCAGTATCCAGTGTACATATACCATCTACCATCTACCATCTACCATCTACCATCGAGGATGCCTTGTAATGGTTATAAGGTGCCTTGCGCACGCGTCTGTCAGAGAAAGAGGCCACTACTCATACTCATACTTATTCTTATGTATGCTATGTGATGCAGAGGGGATTGATGAGATAAAGAGAGGGAGAGAGAAAGAAAGTGTAAGCGTGCCCGGAGCAACCGATGCAGGAGCAGGAACTTAACAGCTGCCGATACTGCCCCTTTCACGCACTCACCAGTTTTGTCTTCTATTCTATTATATATCTATGTCGGTCCTTTTCGAAAAATACTCAGATGTGTACTTATGTACTCAGTTATAGTCTATGCGTCTTTTTCTATCTCTCATGGTACGTTTGTTTGGATGATCTAATGAAATCGGGTATCTACTTGCTTCCTAACGACAATACGGTAATTGTCAATCCTTTGTTTGGATAAGTGTTGACAATTTTATTTTTTATTTTTGACACTTGTAAATTTAAAGAAATTTTTTTAATAAAATTATTTAAGAGAAACTTTTTAAATCTTTGGCTTCAAATTAGAAAAATTAGAGAAAAGATTTCTTTGAGAAAATCGAAAATTTTTTATAATTTTGATTAGAAAATGGATAATTTTTAAGGATAAACTCGAGAGAAAATTTTTATTGGGAAAATGAAAAATTATGTAAAGAAACTGGAAATTTTCAAGGAAAAACTCGAAAAAAAATTTTTTTTAAGAAAATGAAAAATCTTTAAGAAAAAATTATCGAAATTTTGATTAGAAAATTTTAATTTTCTGAAGAAAAATTTGAGAAAAAATTTTTAACGGAAAATCAAGAAAATTGTGGTTATAAATTGAAATTATTTAAGGAAAAATTCGAGACAATTTTTTTTGAGAAATTGGAAAATTTTGAAAATAAATTTTTTTTTAGAAAATTTCTAGAAAAATTAGAATGGAAAATTTTTGAGGAAAAATCGAGAAAAATTTAAATTTTTCGGTAAAAATTAAAAAAATTTCGTTTAAAAAACTAAAACTAAAAAAAAAAATTGATAACAACTAAAAATAAAAATGATTATTTTTATTACAAAAAATCAATTATATTTAATGACACATAAAAAACCCGTCATATATAATTAAATTCGAATTGTACTTGCTACATATTTTTTTTTTTCACGGGGCAATGGTCAGAGCAATATCAGGCAGTGGTTGTTCCGCCCCGAGGTTCATTTCCGACTCTGTCTAAAAACAGTTCCCTGTTCCCTTTCCTTCTCGATAAACTAAATAAAAATTTCGCCCGAACATTATGTATATAAATATATATATATATATATATACTCAGTTCCCTTTACTTACGGTACATGTACAAGTCTGTGGCCATACACTTTATCTATATCTACAACGCGATGCCCGTGTCGCTCGTGGGGGATAACGTATGCGGGCAGATGGTTCCAACCCCCTGCCCCCTCACTCATTCGTACCCTTAATCCCATTCCCCTACTGGCTCGTACTGTAAACTGTACCGCTCTTACCCCACACCATCCATCCCGAAAACCCCAGGGCTCACTTTTCTCTCTCTCTCTCTCTCTCTCTCACTCTCTTTTCACATAACTCTACACACACATGTTATGCATGGACCAAAATATATTTCAAGACCCACTTTTCCCCTAAAATATCTTGAGAGCACCCTCAACCACTTGTTGCCTTTTTTAACTTCCTTTTATCGGCACTTTCTTCATCAAACTGTTGCTTTTGATTCAACACGTGGATTTATTGACGGGAGAAAAATATTCTTTTATTTTCGATAAAAATTTTTTTTAATTTTATGTTTCATATTTTATTAATTACTGACATTTTATTTGAAAAAAAAACTAAAGAAACTTTCATAGTTTTTGAACAATAAATATATTAATAAAAAAGTATTAAAATTTTGGAATTTTATATTGAACAAAAATTCAAAAACTATATTGTATTTTTTATACAAAATTTTTCTAATATGGCTATATTAGGCTATGCGTGACGAGAAAAAAAATATTTCCTTTAATTTATTATTTTTTATAGAAACTTTCACGTTAATTAATATGTCATATGTCATATTTAATAAAAATTGGTTAAGTAATTGATTAAACTGACAATAAGTGTCAGGCGAGCTTCTTAAGAGCGTCAACAAAGGATTTTTATTTCATATCTTATCATCCCAGAATTAACTTTCCTGTAGCGAGAATATTTAACGCTCATACGCCACCTGTTGGAAATTTTTAAAACCAAATTTGTTCAAAAAATTATATATAATCAGCTTAGGCTTCTATGTGACCATATCACATTATATATGGCCGTATAAGGTCATGTACGGCCACATCAGGCTATGTATAATAATGAAACAATAATTTAATTATTTTATTTATTATTTTATTCATTATGACAAATAAATAAATTTGTACGTTGATTGATTTGTTTTTGTTAGTAAAAATTAATTAAATAATTAATAAACTAAATATCAATGTCAGATAAGGTTCTTAAAAGAGTAAAAAATGCATTTTTTTTTCATTTAAAAATATCTTTATTGACGAATTTGTAATACATGAGTAAGTTACACGAGAATAGCTTAAAAGTACTTGTTTCTATCCGTAGATTCTAACAAATGTTTGTATGATTAAAATATGTTTTTGCATTTTTAGATGATTTGTACTTGGATATGATTTGTGGGACAAGTTTAAAAAACCACTTGAATTTTTAAAGCCATAGGCTTACTTACAAGCTAAACTCAAAACTAGTTAACCATATATACAAAATATACAATATTAACAAAATTATGATGGTTTTGTCTTAATCTAAGAGTAAACTGTGAGGTAGTTTATACTTAAGTTTAAATGAAGCGGTGTTTTTATTGCACATCCCAATGTTTTTTAGTTCTTTTAAGTGTTCAGTTTTTTGTTCATAGAATATTATAGTTTGATTAAATATATTTCATTAATATTAAAATTTTCTCTTATAGTTTTATTCGATATGTTCGAGCTTACATTACTTATCATTCTTAAAATTTTATTTTCAACAGTCTTAATTTTATTAATGTCAGTCTTAAATGTGTTGCTCCATATTGGAGATCCATAAAGTAATACAGGTTTAATCAACATTTTATATAGAATAAGTTTATTTTTAATACTAAATTTACTTTGAGTTGAGATCAGCGGGTATAAGATACCTTTGATTTGATTTGCTTTTTGACAAACTTTTATAATATGACTAGTAAATTTAAGTTTGTCGTCGAGTAGTAGAGTAAAAAAATAATTTTTATTTTATGATTTAATTTCTGAAAATTAACTCTCTTATAAGGAAAAGATTCAGCGACCATGCGCCATCTGTTGGATACTTCGAGAACTATCTTAGTGAAAAAATTATATATGACCAGATCAGGTAGTATGTACTGTTATATTGCATTATATAATATAGAAATTTAATAAAAAAATATATTAAATATTAAAATATACACTTGAGTATAAATCAAAATCATCACATCAATAAAATAAATAAATTATCAATTGAAAGAAATAAAAAAAAAATTCTAAAATGAAATGTATATCTGATAGAGGTGTATATAGATATAGAAATAAATATAAATATAAATTGGGTGAATAAATGCAAAATTACTTGAATAGAGTACATTGAATGATATAAATTCGGGGACTGAGACTAGACTGCGTATTGAAAGTAACAACAATAGAGAAAGAAATGAGAAAGGTAGAAGGTAGAATGTGGATATAGGTGTAGGTAGTAACCTTGCGCAAATCTCGTCAAGCATAACGTAGGAGAATTTATTTGGGGATCGCAGGGAGAAGGGAACCTAACGTGGCATGCGACGATATTCTATTGTCCCCTTACCCATACAACTAAGACCCGTGGCTCCTCCACGCACCAGCGCACCCTAGTTTCTCGTTCCTCCACTGTACGGCGTTTCTATTGTTCCGGGCAGAGTTAGAGCGCAGCAAGTTCTTGCTCTTACACATAACACGTACCACATATCACATATGTACAGGCTCGTGCTACCGAGGGTGCCTACTCTCCCCCTCCCCCTACCCTCGAGCTAGAACGGCCCATTTCACCTCCTCGGGTTTTAAATACGACTACCTTTACCGTAACACGGTGACTCTCAATTTTTTTTTGATATTTTGAAATAATTTTTGGAATTTTTTTTTTTTATATTCATATTTTGGAAACATTAGTCGAAAGTTGATCATCGCAAGAATGAAATTGAAGATGAAGGACTAATCGTTTAAACAAAATTTAGAAGAATTTTTTATCTTCGATAGTTCAAGAGATATGGATATTTAAAGATTAACAATAAATAATAAGATTTCAAGAATTCAAAGTTCTATCATTTGGATATTTCTAAAAATTCTATATCTCGAAAACTATTGGTCGAAAGTTGATCATTATAAAAATAAAATTAAAGCTAAAGACCCAATCTATCCAAAAAAATTGGCCCATTTTTTTATCGTCAATAGTTCAAAAGTTACGATAATTTGAACAACAATAATGAGTTTTCAAATTTTAAAGTTCCATGACTTAAGATACTTTTCCAAATGTTATTTCTCAAAAATTAATAATAAAAAAAACTTTTTTAAATATGAAATTGTTCTCAAACATTTAAAGTTTGGATAAAACTAAAAATTTGGACAAATTTTTTATTTTTAATGATTCAAAAGATTAATTATGAGTTTTCAAGAATTTTTTATTTTTGCGGAGTTCATTTTTAAAAATTTTATATCTTGAAAACTATTGGTCGAAAGTTGATGATTATAAAAATGAAATTAAAGATAAAAAACTAATCTGTAGAATAAAATTTGGCCCAATTCTTCATCTTTAATATTTTAAAAGTTATGGCTATCCAAAGTTTAATAATGATTTTATAAAAATTCATAATTATGTTTCAAAAAGATCAAATTAAAAAATTCTACATTTCAGTAACTATTGATCGAAATTTGTCAATCATATCTTTAGAAGTTTAATTTCTAAAGTTCAAAATCAATTATTATCACCCTTTAATCCCAATAGCTCACGAACAAATACTAGACATGAACCCTAATCTAAAATCAAACTATCTCTAAATCTCCATCCCCATTTCGCAAATAAACAATTCGTCCTCATTTCAAATCCTTCATCCTACTTTGCAAACAAAAACTAAAACTGCAGATGCACCGGATTTAGATTTCAAAACCGACTCTGTTCTATTTTTAATTCATTTTACTTCCATTGAATCCCGGAAATTGCGCCCCTGCAGATCGTAATCCACCAAATCGAAAACAGAAATTGACTTTATAAATTGAATATATTCAATAAAAATCGCGATTAAAAATGACAACCACTGTCCGATTATCATTATCATTGTAAATCAGTGGGTTCCCCACTACACACTACGGATCAGGACCCGAGGGTTCAAAAACGACTCTCAGGACCCCGTTCTTAGGGTCGGTGTTCCCTCAACTTTACTCTCAACACTCTATATCTACTCAGAACCTCCGCTCTCCACTCTACGGTTTTAAAGTAGTAGTAGCTGTAGTAGTACTCAAAACCCTCTATACCCCCTCGACATACGTTGAGCGACTCGACATATGCCACCTGAATGCCCAAAAAACCCGCCGGCCTTAGTCAGGTTTTTTGGTCTCACATATGTGTACATAAAAACACAAACGAACATATTTACACATATATGAAAACGTCTACGCACATGGATATCTAAATTCACAGGTAAACATATGATCATATAAAACACATACAAATGCTTAAAAAAATACTTTTTTTATGAACATTCATAAACATATATGACACATATGAATGTATATGTGAACATATGATCACATATGATGTATACGAACATCTATGAATTCATTTATATTCTTAAAGATATATGATTACATATTATCACTTGTGACACATATAATATAATGAAACATGGCATACAAACATATACTGATACCTTTATTTTTATGAGCACATATAATTATTTATGACACATGGATACATTTTTACACATGAACGTATGTATAAACATGATCGCATATGAAACCTATAATTATGACATATATGATTATATATGATATAAATGATCACATGTCATGACACCTGACATCTATGATAGTATATGTGACACACAGAAACACATGTAACGTATATCTGATCACGCATGACACAGGTGATCACATATGGCACATATGGCACATATGATAAATGGTCCATGTGACACCAACGAAAGATATTATCGAATATGACACATAATCAATGGTCACATATGACACCTATGTCACATATGATCGAATGTGACACATATATTCAATGGTCACATGTGACACCTATGATACATAAGATCATATATGACATGACTCGTATGATCACATGTGAGACCTATTATGAAATATGAAGTATGGTCACATATGACACATATGAGCACGTATGACACATCTGATCACATATGACATATCTGATCATATATGATCACATATGCCACATCTGATCATATATGAGCACATATAACACATATGATCATATATGACACATATGCCACACCTGATCACATACAACACATATGAGCACATATAACACATATGATCATACATGACACACATGATCACATATGATATATCTGATCACATGTGAGCATTTATGACACATATGGTCACATATGACCATTTATGACACATATAACACATGATACCGCGTAATACATACGAAACATTTATGAATAAATTTACACATGTGAACATGAATGCATATACAAAACTTTAAATTTTCTCTCTCACTCATATCACTTTTCCTCATCTGTATGCATATGTGTATTCATACGTAAGATTTTATTAGAAGGTAAAGGTCTCTACCACACTGTTCTACGACATAAACCTCGCTATTACAATTATAATCATAATCATAATCATAATCACGCTCATACTTATACGCATTTAATTCATACAGCAAATGCAAATTAGGATTAGCTTTCGGGTAGTGTGCGTGCTTACGCATTTGACATGTCACACGCAGCGAATAAATTATTACTGCTATACCCATAATAACTACGGTCATTGTTGTTGTTATTATCATTATAATACATATACACAGCTATAACTATAACTATAACTATAACTATAGGCGCGTGAGCATAAGTATGAATATGAGTACTTGAGCATTAGGCAGGAATTTATATTATAGTACACGTGCTTATAGACTGCTCTGCTTTAAATTCCGGATCCTTCTATTTTACTATTTCATAAATCATACTCCTTTGTCACTGTCATTTGTCCTCTGAATTCCTCAAGCGCTTTGTGGCTATAAGGCTATTTTTTAATAATTCCTGTTTGTTATGAAAATTCTAAGTACTGTGACCTCTAAGGACTCACAGTCTATTCAAAACTTTTCCAATTTTTACCACAAAATTTGACTCCCTAAATTTTTTAAGCGCGTCGATGGAACACAGTATTAAAAATTTTAATTAAAATTCGTGCGTATAAAAAATTAATTTAATTGTAGAAAAAAAATTTTGAACCAGGAAAAAATATGTGCGTAAATATATTAAACAAAAAAAAAATATTAAACTAAAGTCACAAACAAAGAAAGGGATGATAAGTTAAAAAGAAGGGTCATGCGACACATATGAGTTTCCCTCCCCTATTAAGACTTAAAGAAGATCCTTGTCTAAGTCTTCGTCTTCTAAACCGCAACTTGATAAAAAAATTCAATAAAAAATCACCAGAGTGTAGGACGAAGAATAATAAAAATCCTAGATCTTCATGACGATCAATTCTTCACAATAAAATAATTCTTTCTTCTCTTCACTTCTGGATCTTCTTGATCTTATTCATGAGGATTTTTATATTCACTTGCTCCTGCTAGAGAGTATCTTGAGCCACAGAAAATAAATCTCCATATCTTATTTTTTTTTTATTATTAGATTTTGAAAAATTCAAAGAATGAAACATGTGAATGAATTGAAAGGACCGATGATTTCTTACAATCTCGGGATAATAATAAAATAAAATAAAAAAATTCAAGCCAAAGCTGAAGTTTAATAACTTAAAGCCGAAGGAAAAGACGCGAGCCCGGCCCATAACCTGAGAACAGTGGCACGGGGACCGTCTCGAATCCTGCGTTTTCTTATGACGAATGACGGATAGAATAAAGAACAATTTTTGTATATTTTCTTTGTGTGTTTTGTGTGTGTAGACCTACCCTATATAATGTTAAATGTTATGTACATACGATCCGTTCAATTCTCTCGGCACATTGACGTTTTGTCGGTGTCGTCAGCCTCGTAATATTACTTTCGACGACTGGATCATTATTTCAAAGAGACCCGCATTATTCTTTTCCTTCGATCATTTACTTCTTAAAAGTTTAAAATCTTTACTTGTGACTTTTTTTGCTTTAGACTGCCACTGGTTTCAATTATTTGTTAATAAGTTTTTGACTTCCGGCAGAGGAAGTTTTATTTTTTGTGAAACAAGTTTTCGTCCTCTGTTTTTTTTGGCTCGCTAAGGGACAAGGTATATTTATGGGAATAATTAATCGATGTTTGGAAAGGATGACTAAACAGTCATTCTTTATGTGATTTTCAAAAAAAATTAATGAAATTTTTTAAAATTATGGTTTTTTTTTTTAAATTAAGGATCAGGAAATATTTTTTATTACAAAAAAAATTTATCAAACATTTATTTAAAGATTGAAAGAAATTTTTGTTTGTCGAAAAATTTACCGCTTAAAAATAACAAAATTCGATGCCGAAAAATATTTACCATAGCGCCTGATTTATAAAATAAAAAATGAAATATCGGTGTAACTGTAACTTAAGAAGAAATGTAAGTATGTTGAAAGGATAATGTGACGAATACCTTGGGAACAATACCAGGATCCGTTGAGAAAATACTCTTTGGATAAAGTAAAATATTTGATCAACGGCTTATATATATTTCATTCCTAACAAACACACAAAATTCAAGACAAGACAAAATAATATTATCGGTAGGTCAAATCTAAAATTCGTTGACGTAACCATAAATCAAAATATTTTTATTTTATTTTTTATTTTTATTAGTGGGGAGAATTATATATAATTTTTAAAAATATTAGTCAGAAATTTTGCAAGTTAAATCTACAATTTTTTAATCGTTATAATTAAAAATTAAATTTTTTTTAAAGAAAATAATAATAATAAAAAATTTTAAGAAATTAAAAAAAATTAAAATTTGACTTAAAAAATTTTTTATAAGATAAAAAGCTCCCATTATCGATACTATAAAAGTGATCATGAATATTTGAATTTTTTTATCGTGTTTCAAATCAATATTGTCAACTTTTTTCATTATAATACACCTTAATCATAGTTTTTACTTATATAATTTACTTAATTAACTTTAATAGCAATAAATTAAATAATTATTAATAAACTTAAAACCAACAGGTCGAATATTATGTATTATTGACAGCGCAAAAAATTCAAAGAGCCGATTATTGACATACCATTGACCCTATTATTGACAGGTCTTTTATTACAGTTAAATTTATATTAACAATACTTATTTTTACTAACTAATGCAGAACTATCAATAACTTTTATTATTTTTAAATTCGTTTAAGACCTAGTCTCAAATACTTTGATTCTTATAAAATCACATGACAGTATGTTAACAATAATACCTTGATATGTATGTTGAGGGGGTTAGGTTACCTTACATTATAGCCTATGTCGTTAGTTGACGCAACTTAATTTTTGGGTCTCTATCACTGACATCCGCTATTTCAAAATTAATTTTAACTCGATAAAGTATAAATAAATGATTATATGGTTATTTAAACTACACGGAGAGAATTTTATGATAAATACTATCATCTGAGTATTGTAAAAAGCTCTAAAATACTTCGATAGTAATGAATACTACCTTTTATTATTATAAATAAGATATAAATTATTACAGTTACCACCAATATAGTAATTTTTACCATCTTTTATATTACTATAAGATTGTATTTTCAACTATCTAAGATAATTTGATTAAATATCTTGATAATAATTTTTGAAATCAAATTAATAACTTCTACAATCTTTGATGATAATTATTACCATCAGAGTTTATATTTTATCAAATTGATATTTATATTAAATAAAAGTTACTTCTAATATTAATTAGAATAAAAAAAAATTAATTTTAATTTTCAGTTTATGTCTACCACCAAGTTATTATTATTATTATTACTAGCAACCTGCAGACACTATGTGACTGTCATAACTTGTGAACTATAAATAAATAAAATTTTGCCTCATGAAATAATGAGTTTTTTTAAATTGTACTGTACTTTTTTAACTATTGACGTTTTTAAAGATATAAGCTCATCCCGATGTTACATCCATCAAGAGCTTTCATTTGATTACGCACATACATTTTGATATATTTTTCATATATACATATATATAATATATATAAATATATAAAAAAATGATGTGGGTACTTGAATGAAAGGTCATGATGAGTGTAACATCGAGATGAGCTTATATCTTAAAAAATGTCAATAATTCATAAGATACAAGGTCATTTCTTAATTATTAACATTTTCAATGATATAAGCTCATCCTGATGTTATACTTATCAAGAGCTTTCATTAGAGTACCCAAATGCATTTTTGACATATTTTTCATATTTACATATATATAATATATATAAATATATAAAATATATGAAAAATTGATGTGGGTACTCAAATGAAAGGTCTCGATGAGTATAATGTCGAGATGAGCTTATATCTTTAAAAATGTCAATAATTCACAAGATACAGGGTCATTTCTTAATCATTGCCATTTTTAATGATATAAGCTCATCCTGATGCTATACTCATCAAGAGCTTTCATTTGAGTACCCACATGCATTTTTGATATATTTTTTATGTATACATATATATAATATATATTAATATATGAAAAAATGATGTGGGTACTTAAATGAAAGATCTTGATAATATAAAATTCTCTCCGTGTATAAATAATCTAAAATAATTTTAAACAATGCAATTACATAAAAATAACATTGAGAAATTTGGATTTGAAAATAAGGTCTTTTTTAACAATATTGTTAAGAAATTACAAACGTATAAGCAATTTTGGTCTACTTGAAAAAATGAAATTTTTTGCGGTAAATAGTTTATACCTTGGAATTAAATTTTACTATTTTTTAATTTTAAAAATATGTAAGATTGTCATGAAATATAAAAAATTGTGATTATTAATAGATTTTAATAATGAAATAATAAAATTAAATAGGGTTTTAATAGTAGGGGCCCTGTCAATAATAGGGGCTTTTACCTTATTGTTTTTACAAATTTATTCGTTTTTTTCTCTCTTCGATTAAAATCGTTAATGATCACTAAAAAAATTTTTGACGTAACATCAATCGATCCCAAATTGGGAAGATCAATAAGTGACAGTTAAAAAGACATTTATATTTTTTTCAAAAGACCTTGAGACAAATAACTCACGTCTTATAGGGAGCGCATAATACTTTCACCTGTTTTTCCCTCAGCATTTCGCAGGGTGAGTGCATAAAGAGAAAACACCAAGATAGCCTGCCGATAAGGAAATAATCTAAAATGGTAAATGTTAAATGTTGAATATAAAATAACAAATAAAGCTGCCACTGTAGAATGGCACGCGTCGGGTCGCTGATTTTTTATTCATTCAGTTCGATACTGTTGTTGTTATTATCGTTGTTGTTGTTTTCGGAAAATAGAACTGTCTGATGCAGTGGCGGTTTCTCCTCGATCGGTACCTGAGCGCGAGTTGGGAGTGGGATAGGGGAGACAGGTGCATCTTACCGCCAATTATATTTCGGAAGGATAAAAAACGAGCGGCGTGGCTAAAAACTGAAAAATAAGAGTGAGTTACTTATTTTAGAGCACGTACGTCGCGTGTGCTGGAGCTTATTCTTATTATCGCCGCGCGAGCCACTAAACCCCTTCTCGTTCTTTTCGCCGAGTAATAAAACTTTTTTTTTATTCGTAATTATTTATTTATAATTTTTATTTTTTTTACTTTGTCTTTTTTTTTTTATTAAATCCCGAATTGTGAGAAGTAATTATTGTTTTTTTTAATTCGGGAGCGATTATGTTGGAAAATAAATTTAGAATGGTTCAAAAGTTAAAACTATTCAAAGATTATTAATGAATTTCCAAAAATTTGTAATGAGGTTTTAGAAAGATTATTTTTAAAAATTTGATATCTTGAAAATTATTGGTCGAAAGTTGATCATTACAAAAATGAAATTAAAGTTACAAGACGAATCTGTTAAAAAAAAATTGAACCAATTTTTTATCTTCGATAGTTCAAGAGATATGGATATTTAAAGATCAATAATAAATAATGAGTTTCTAAAAATTCAAAGTTATATTATTTGGATATTTTTTTAAATTCTACATCTCGAGAACTATTGGTCGAAACTTGATCATTACAAAAATGAAATTGAAGCTAAAAGTCTTATGTACCGTACAAAATTCGGTTCAATTTTTTAATTTTAATAGTTCAAAAGTTATGACTATTTAAAGATTAATAGTTAGTTTTTAAAAATTTTTGATGAAGTTTTAGGAAGGGTATTTTTAAAAATTTTCTATCTCGAAAACTTTTGGTCGAAAGTTGATCATTACAGAAATGAACCTGAAGATAAAGACCTAATCTATCCAAAATAATTCAGCCCAATTTTCTATCTTCAATAGTTCAAAAGTTATGACAATTTGAACAACAATAATGAGTTTCCAAATTTCCAAGTTCCATGACTTAGATACTTTTCAAAATGTTATTTCTCAATAATTAATAATAAAATAAATTTTTTTTAAATACGAAATTATTCTTAAACATTTAAAGTTTTGATCAAATTTAAAATCTGGATAAATTTCTTATTTTTAATGATTCAAAAGCTACGACCAATTAAAAATTAATTATGAGTTTCCAAAAATTTTTCATTATTGCGAAGATCATTTTTAAGAATTTTATATCTTGGGAACTATTGGTCGACAGTTGATGATTACAAAAATTAAATTGAAGCTAAGGACCCAATCTATTCCAAAAAATTTGGCCCAATTTTTTATCTTCAATAGTTCAAAAGTTATGACAGTTTGAACAACAATAATAAGTTTCCAAATTACAAATTTCCATGACTCAAATACTTTTCAAAATATTATTTCTCAAAAATAATCAAAAAAATTTTTAAAAAATATGAAATTATTCTTAAATATTTAAATAAATAAATTTTTGTAATTTGCAACATTAATCATGATTGAAATATCAGTTTAAAATTTTTTTTCGATCGTAGAACACTCTAATGCTTTTTATTATTATGTGAGTCGTAAAAAAGTCGGCCCCCGGAATAAAGAAATAGGAAACCTAGAAAAAATGAAGAAAATGGGGTCTTGGTGGGTAATTTATGAAAATAATACAGTAAGTCACTTGATGGATCTTGGGATATCAGATCGGAGGTATATTTATATAGATAGAGGCGCGTGCGTGTGCAATGTGCAGTAGAATAAGAGCCCCGATGTCTGCAGACACCTTGCCCGCGACAGACAGGTGCAAGTGTGTCTCTCTTGTTCACGTCGACGGCCAGAGTTATTCCTCTCGCTCATGAGCACTCAAAAGCTGTCGAGATACGAGATAACGAGAGCGAGATGCTTCGAGAGAGACGGCACGTGGCTGAATCCTTTGAATTATCTCTTAAAACTTGTCATTGATCGAGTAATTTCTCTTTCTTCCTTCTTTTTCTTATATTATTCCTTTTATCGAACTTAATTACTAGGGAAAATTTTTGAATTTATTATTTTTTTACAATTACCAATTATCAATTATCGCTGAAAATTTTTATTTCTTATATTGAGTTAATATCAAGGAATTTAAAAGTTTCATAGCGTTTTTTCTTTTGTAGACGTTTGAGTTGTTATTGATATAATTTTTAACTTCCCGCTAAGAAAATTGAAAATTTTCAAAAATCGGGATGTTATTGGTTTTACCCCGTTTTTCGAAAATCGAGTTTTCATCAGATCTCGACGTTTTGAGGTCCTAGGAAGCGTCCTTGACTATTCCCGCGAGGGTGTCACTATGTCTGTACGTATGTGTGTGTGTGTGTGTGTGTGTGTGTGTGTGTGTGTGTGTGTGTGTGTGTGTGTGTGTGAGTATGTAAACCTCTTATAACTTTGGAACGGTTGAACCAATTTCATCGCGGTTGGCGCCATTCGAAAAGGCTTCGCCAAACTTAGATTTCCTGAAAATTTGAACCGATTCGGACCAATAGATTTTGAGGTATTTGGAGAAATCTAAAAAAAAATAGGAAATAAAATTTTTTCAGATTCAGATTCAGATTCATTTTGTTTATGCCAAAGCCTGCTGGCCAGATGGCAAGTTTTACAAAAGTACAAAATTTTATAATACAATAAAAAGAAAATTATACACAATGATTGTAAACTTATAAAAAAGCTATCGCTGGAAGCTATCATCATTATTAACTAATGCTGTAGTGACTAGTAACTTAAAAACTATCTAAGTACCAAGAATAACCACTAAAAATTAATTAAATTTAAGAGATCAAATACATCATTTAATTTAACCATATTCTTATCTTGATTTATCACGATCTAATATTACTAACCATCCAAATTAAACAGATAATCATACATCACTTTCAGAAGTGATTTTGTTGGAATAACTTTTAAACAACTCTACCGATCGATTCCAAAAACTAATAAGCTCTCAACCTTGAAAAACCACGTCGATCGCCGCCAATCCGGTCTAAATCGGTTGATTCGTTCAAGAGATATCGTGCACTGATAGAAGGATTTCTTAACATTTAAGAAGATTTTTTTGTATTTAAGAAATCATTTCTTAAACATCATTTCTTAGTATTTAAAAAATATTTCTTTCTATTTAAGAAATATTTCTTAAATACAAAGAAATATATATATTTCTTAAATACTAAAAAATATTTCTTAAATACAAAGAAATATATATATTTCTTAAATACTAAAAAATATTTCTTAAATACAAAGAAATATATATATTTCTTAAATACTAAAAAATATTTCTTAAATACAAAGAAAAAACCACGTCGATTGCCACCAAGCTGGTCAAAATCGGTTGATTCGTTCGAGAGATATCATGAACGAAAGAAAACCGAAAAAAGTGTTTTTTCGGAGTTACTCCGAAATTTCTAGTTTGACCAATTGAAACTTAAAAATTCTTTATGAAGCTCAAAAAACTGCGTAGAATGCCGCCAACCGCGTAAAAATCGGTTTGTTCATTCAAAAGTTATTGCGGTTTGAAAATTCAAAAAATAGTGTTCTATCAAACTTTTGAGCTCAAAATAACATACAAATTGTACAAGTATTGTCAACGCAATTATAATTGTAGACAGCGCATTCTTTGTGATTTGTGCATTTTGCATCACTTACGAAAAGACGTAAGTACAGCCTGTTTTATTCGTTAGTTGTGAAAAAAGCTACACAAAATTGTTCTGCAGGTACTGCGTTGTATTATTGTGACAATGTAATTGATTGTGACGTGCCCTGGCGTTCAAAGTGTTATCAGCACAACTGTGTCTGCAACTCAAAATATACTGCCGTCAATTCAATGACTTGTTTGCCGGTTCTGAACGGAACTTGCTGGAGAGATGATCAATGTATGACGGAAAATTCTCACTGCAATGACTTTTGGTGTCAATGCAAGCCCGAATTTGTTTCTGTGGCTAAAAATATGTGTGTAGCAAGTTGAGAAAATGATATTGGTTGTTTTTGGATGGAAAATTTAATAAAAGTAATGAAAAAATTGATTGACTTTTTTTCCACTCCCGGAAAAATGGAAAATATAGTGATTTTTCTTCAGAAAATTAAAAAAATTATTACTAGGTTGGATAGGAAATTTTCCAGGCTACAATTTTGGTCTTGAGATTAATCATCGTAGGACCGAAAGTTTCTGAGATACAGCCGCATTAATCGTGATCGGGTAAAATTGATACTTTTTTGATTAATAGACTAATTAATAGACTTCAAAACTAATAGAGATACAAAAATTTTTACTGATTTCAATATTGTTCTTTGGAAAATTTCCTAACAGATGTAAGTGAGAAAAATTGAAATATCTATTAAAATATTGTTAGAATAATGAAAAGAGAAATTTCCGTCAAAAAAGAACTTTCGGGAATCGATTAGATGTTTCTTGAAAATAATTAAAGCAATAAAATTTATTAATATTGAAAAGTACAGCTGGATATAAGTGAATTTATTATAGCTGGATACTTATGAAGTTGAGTTCTGTTTTGAGACTGCAATTAAACTTTGCTACTTAAATATTGAGTAAAATAATTGTCGTACAGCCCCAAAGTTCGTAGTATATGCACACGTAGTATATACACACGCAAGTTGTTGGTTACTTCCACAATTTTACCAATAATTAACTATTGTTCTCTTGTTCTACTTGATTCATCAAAAAGGCTTGATAATAAACTTCAAAGATTGATGAATATTGCCATAAGATTCATCTTAAACCTAAAACGCGACATTCATATTACTCCTTATCGTCATTCGTTAAATTGGCTCAACATCAAATCAAGACGATCATATTTTTTAGCTTGTTATTTTTATAAACTACTATCACTACTGGAGAACCAAAATTCCTGCGTGTTATGTTCAGAGACGAAGATCCTGATATTAGAAGGTCCGATAGGCTGGCAATGAAACACAACAATGTAAACTTTAAACTACTAAACTATACTACTACCACTGATGAAAATTCCTTTGTAGTATCAGCTATTCGACTCTGGACAGAACTGCCGCAGGATATTATAAATTCTCAGTCTAAATATATTTAAAAGTAAAGTATTCGACATTTTTATGTCACGCGAGACTGAAGAAAAACAGTAAGTTGATTTTGTCTTGAGATTTTCTTTATTTCTTTTTTCTTTTTTTTTTCTAATATTTTATTGGAAATAATTCTGATAAAAAAATGAAAATTTTGCACCTTGAATTCTATAAATGTAAATTTATATATTAAACAATGATATTAAAAATGTGAATATATGATGTCTATGTATTTTTTAGTTTGCCATTTGGCCTACGGAGCCTTGGCATAAATGTTGATTAATAAATAAATAAATAATTATAAATTTTCACTAAAATATTGCAGAAATGAGAGAATTAATAAGAATATTTTTTTTAGAGAGTTAAATTTCTTACAAGAAAGGTCTGCTATGATTTCACTCTATTTCTGATATTTATACCAGAACTATTATTATAAAATCAAAATAAAATTTCAATGAATCTTAATTATTTTCTAAAAAGTTTAAAATACCAAAAAAGTGATCGCATGACAAAATTCAGTAATCGAATGATTGAATAAAATTAGAAACTCAAATCATGCCGATCGATTCAAAAGAAATCACGAGGAAGTTTCTATTTAAATCGCAAGTATTTAAAATCATATATATAAAAATAAAAATAAATTACAAACAAAATAACCGTGCGACCTTTTTCTTTTTCCTCTGAGATGACTCCATCATTTTTATTTATCAAAAGCGCCTCGAGAAAAGCGTTGACGTTTGGGGGGTCCGAGATTTCCTTCCCAGGTGACCGATGACATCCCAAACTCATTCGTTCCTCGTTCACGGCTCTTTATTCTCCCTCACTATAAATAATTCGTCTCACTATAAAGGATTGTCACCGGCTATTTTTATACATTATTGGTATTTACACTAGATTAATACTTTTTATAATAAATCGATTCTTCCAGGTGGTCTAACTAACCCCTTTCCTCTAAAGAAAACGAAAAAAAATTCACAATCAGTAGTCAATTTTCAATAACAAAAAAAATTTTCCAATAATATGAACATCTTTGAAAAGAAATTTTCTTTAAACGTTTTAGTAAAATTAAGAGTACACGGAAAGAACAAGATGACACTGGATAACATTTCAGATTACACTCAATGACATCTGTCATTATCTGTCATACGGAAAAAAAAAATTGAGGGTGCCACATGATACATTCCTGTGGCAGATACATGATTTTCATGTGACAGCAACATGATTTTCATGTGGCAGGTAATAATAGTTAAAGCAACAATAATAATTAAATAATAATAATAATAATAATAATTTATATTATTAATATAATAAGAACGATTTTGTCTTCCGGATAGTCATATGATGAAATCGATTTTTTTAGTAAAATTTAGTGTCATTGCAAAGGATTTGACTTGAATTTGTGCCTTTTCAAGGTTTCATATCATTCTCATCTCATTTATATTTTGTGCTACGTAACAATATGTTTTGTAGCCGTTATAATAATCAAAATTACAAGATATGTAAAAATAGTGTACAAGACGTTTGTTTTTATGTATAGACTTGTGACAATAAGATCTAACCTGTTCATAGTCATATGATAATGCTAAGTGCGCAAGCGCTAGAAAAAAAAAAATGGTGGAGATATCACTGAGTATAATCCAAGACTATTGAGTATAATCCAAATTCTACAGGGTACAATCTTGGATTATATTCAGTGAAACCTTCCCTTATTAAAAAAAAAAAAATATTTAAAACAATTCAACCCATGTAAAATGTATATCTATATATTTGTCAAGTTGAATCGTTTTTAATCCCTTTGAGCCATTT
Organism: Cotesia congregata; assembly: GCA_905319865.3. Lineage (NCBI taxonomy): Eukaryota > Metazoa > Arthropoda > Insecta > Hymenoptera > Braconidae > Cotesia > Cotesia congregata. The sequence continues at coordinate 5,602,276 of CAJNRD030001117.1, read as the reverse complement.
CGAATCGTTTTGAATCTTTTTTTTAACTTCCCGCTAAGAAAATTGAAAATTTTCAAAAATCGGGAAGTTATTGGTTTTACCCCGTTTTTCGAAAATCGAGTTTTCATCGGATCTCGACGTTTCGAGGTTCTCGGAAGCTTTCCTGACTATTTTCACGATGATGTCCGTACGTCTCCATGTGTAACGTAAAACCTCTAGTAACTTTTGAACGGCTTGACCGATTTCATCGCGGTTGGTGTCATTCGAAAGGGCTTCGCCAAGCTTAGCTTCCTGTAAATTGGAATCGGTTCGGATCAGTAGAATTCGAGAAATTGCAAAAAAAGTGACAAAAAAAGTTTTTTTTTTTTTTCATTTTTTTTAAATATCTCTGAATTGGCTGAACCGATCAACTTAAATAACTACTTAGCTCTTAATCTTGAAATCCCGCATCGATCGCCACATAGACCGCCAGAATCGGTTGATGAGTTCGTGAGATATCGTTGTCGAAAAAAATTGAAAAAAGTGTTTTTTTTGTAATAACTCCGAAATTTTTAATCAATTTTTTTGTTCTGAATTATTTATAGAGCTCAAAAAACCACATCGATCGCCGCGTACCGCGTAAAAACCGGTTGATTAATTAAAAAGCTACAGCAATTTGAAAATTAGAAAAATCGTGTTTCATCAAATTTTGATAAGACTTTTGAGCTCGAAGAGCTCAAAATAACACATAAATTGTATTTTTGAGCTCGAACCCATGCAGGAAACTCCCAGAGTTGACAAAGGGGCCAGGCTTGGGCCAGTACTGGGAAACCTAGTTTCGGCGTACCTGTATTGGCCCATGTGTGGGCCAGGCTGTTTAACCCAGCCTCAGCCATACCAATGATTACCCAACCTTGGGCCAAGACTGGCTAACCTAACCTTGGTCATTCATTGGCGACCCAAGCGTGGGCCAAGACTGGTTAACCCAGCTTCGGCCATGCCAATAATTATCCAAACTTGGACCAAGACTGGCTAACCCCAAGGCTAGGTTATTCATTGGTGACCCATGCTTGAGCCAAGACTGGCTAACCTAGCCGTGGCGATTCATTGGTGATCCAAGCTTGGGCCAAGACTGGGCAACCAAGCCTTGGTCGGCCCAATTATTACCCGAGCCTGGGCCAGAACTGGGTCCCCCAGTCAGGGCCACAATGATTACCCAAGGGTTAGCCAAGATTGGGAAACCTACACTGAAAAAAAATTAAGTTGATTCAAGAGAAA
>CAJNRD030001117.1:5535433-5600820 GCA_905319865.3 Cotesia congregata | reverse complement strand
TAAGTAATAGAATTTTAAACAATAAATATTTATTGTTTAACGAATATTTACTAACAAATTCTAAAATTTTAAATTTATTATTTAACCAAGACAATTGCATATCATCAAAATTGATATAGTCTTAAAAAAATTAAAATATAATAATTTACAGCTGAATTTTTAATGTTGATAATTTTAAACATGAAAATTTATCATAAGATATTAAAAATATACAGAACGATGTACAAAGTTTAAAGTAATATAAGAACTTGACTTTTGCATTCTTTTAACTAATAAACATTTGTAAAAAATAATTAATTTTAATCAAAAAACAATATTAAATAACATAAATTATATAAATAATAAACCGTCACACTTCGTCACCATATAGATTTAGCTTATGAGAATGATGAGATGTGTATCAACTTATCGGTCGTACGATGTAGGGGTTAGGTGTCGGTCTGGGAAGCGCGTGGCTCGGGTTCGAATCTCGGTTAGAACGGATATGATTTTTACTTTATTTCTATAATTTGCGACAGTTAGGTTAAAAGTCACTCTACTGATAAAATAAAATAAAAAAAAACACCCCAAAAATTATTTTTTTATCATTTTTGATCAAATGGCATCGTTATCATCCCAGACTTCAACCAGGACTGGGCCAAGCCTGGCTTACAAGCTTGGCCCAGAGTTTTACATAGTTGGGCCAAGCCTGGGCCAAGCTAGGCCCCGTGGTACTTTCCTCTATGGGAAGAGCTTGAAAACGTCATAAGTGCAATTTTAAGCGCCTAGGTATGGAATTAGCGGGAAGTTGCAGGGATGGCCTTCAAGGTCAACCGTTTTTCTAATTTTTTTTAATAAGGGTTATGGTAATTATAAACAATTGTAATTAGAATGTCTGAATAATACTGTTATTTTCACAGTAATTTTTAAAGAAAATTTTTTCTGTAAAAAGAAGTCGCGCACCTGCTAACAGTAGAAGAAGCCCGCGGCGTTTAATAAATATTTATTCAGAATTATTTAGTGGGAGGATCTTGATACATATTCTATATCATTGCAAAGTACAGAGTTGAAACAATAAAAATAATAAGAGAAATAAAAGCAATATTTAAGAAAAAGAAAGAGAGAGGAGAGTAAGAAGAAGAAGAAGTTCATCTATCGCGGGTGTATTTTAAAAAATAATACTTTATGTGAGACAGGCAATTGTAATGTAATAAAATTTATTGCCGATATGTATGACAGTAATATTGATTGTCAATTGAAAATTTAAAATATCCATTTTTATCGGTCAGGTCACGTCTTCATGGTCAACGTTGTGCGAAGTAGGTCAGCTCGTAATCGATTCTCGACACACAGCACACGAGAACCGATTTATGCGTTTCATTTCGTTGGCAAGTTTAATCTCTACAATATAACAGTATTACATACATATATGTATAACAATTTGTAGACATACTAACGAGCTGGTATTGCAAATAAGAAAGAAGAGAGAGAGAGAGAAGAAGAAGAAGAAGAAGAAGAAGAAGAAGAAGAAGAAGAAGAAGAAGAAGAAGAAGAAGAAGAAGAAGAAGAAAGAGAAGAAGCAGCGCGTGCCGTGCTTATTAACTTTTTTCTCTTTATTCGCGTTGTACATCGACATTATACTTATTTCACTTATCTCGTCGTTGATGGAAGGGAGAGAATCCAACGAGGGGTGACCGGTGTTACGATGTTGCATTCTGAGACACTCTTTCACTGCACAAACAGTAAAAGTGCGCGGAGTGAGGAAAGAAGAAAGGAAAAAAAGTAGAGAAGGGGGTATGTACTTCTTTAAACGCGCGAAGAAATAACGCAACCGTATTTGTACCTTTGACTATATACACCTTGCATCTTGCATGGTACTGTCGTGTGGGTAAATGGATGTTGCACGCATGTATGTACACCGGACCTTTATTTTTTATTTTTTTTCTGTTTATTATTATTATTATTATAATTAATATTAGTATTTTAATAAAATAATTATATAAATGATAGCTATAAAAATTTTAATAAAAAAACAAGTGTGTTATTTATATAACCCATTTAGTTATCAGTAAAAAAATGGGAAGCGTTAAAACAAGCTCCAAGATGATCCTGATCCTTGGAGTTAAGAATTGAGTATGTATTATATCTTCGGTGAGTAGAGAGTAGAGCACAAATAAGAAGCAGTAAAGCCGTAAAGTATGAGCCACTTATTTTCCCGAAGACAAAATAATAATATATTTTAAGTTCCAAGTGTAAAAAAAGAAAAAAAAGGAACGGTCACATAACACGGTTATGTATAATATTTCACCGGTTATGCTTCTTTTTATCTCCGTCTCAATTTACGTCTTAATCCTCAGATTGGTGATCCGTGATCCCTATGTCTACTCATGATGATCATCCGACATCCAAATTGGCGCTTCTCTCGTCATCGTCATCGCAAGATTCGGTTTTTATAAAAGAAGTTATATTGCCAATTTTTTACTTTGAACATATAAAATATCATAAAAGAGCAAAGTCCCAAACTAAACCGACTTTTATTTTATTTTTATGTGTACGTAATCCCGAGCACGTTTCATTAAATTATAAAGCTATTAAACACAAGCTACTTTATGGTCTTCTGGTATTCGGGGGCTTGTCACGCAATAAACCCTTTTTTATTTCATTAATTAATATTCCGAAAAATTGTATAAAACTAATTATTGATCCTTATATTGACAGTGATTAATTATGCGTAAAAAAGTAAAAAATAATAAATTATTTAAATTAATCAGTTTAATTAAATAAAATTAATTACTTTAATTTTATCGAAAAAGATAAACTTTTAAAATGAACAATAAAATTTTTAAAGTCAAATTTAAATTATAGATTGAAGGGATAAAAATGATTGAAAAATTGTTACCAATTCTAAACTTATCGACCGATTTTGCTCTTCTTTGAACTTATCCAAGGTATTTAACCAAAGAAGAAGTGTAGCAAATTTCATAAAGACCCCTTAACAATATCGGGCGATATCACTATCTTAACGACAACCTGTGATATATCCCACATACATGTATAAACTTTTGAACGAATGCTATTATTGCACGCCTCATAAGCGAAGTGGATGAGGTAGTGCTCTACTCTCGTCTTACAAAAATTAAGTGATTTATTGAACTAAAATTGTGTCTATTTATTTTCTATCGCACTTTCAGAATAATATTTATATATAAATGTCATGAAAAAACACCAGTTTCAACACATATAACATTTTTAAAAGACATTTTGCTTTTTAAATAAATAAAAAAAATTATTTCGTGGACGACCGTGTGTCTGATGTATGTATGGAAACTGGCGTGGTCACAATAACTGCCAAAAAACTTAACTGATCAAGTCCATTTTTTTTTTTACGATCCAAAACTACCTCCTTTCGAAGATCACGGTCTAATTCAATGTAGTCTAATTATAACTAGCAATAAATTATAAAATCCACTTATCATTTATATAGCTATATCTATGTAAATAAAGTTCGTTTGAAACACATGCGCAGTACCTGTCTTTTCTGGGTGAACAATGGCGCGAAAGATTTAATAGTATTTGTATTTTATTTTAATCAATTTTATTATAGAAAATGAGATTATGAGGCGTGCACTTTTGAATTTTCCAAACTCTTTTAATATTTTGAATAAAAAATTTCTTTCTTGAACCAACAACGTAAAAAAAAATTATTGTTAATTTTCCAGAATAGTACTTTTCAAAAATTTCTATTTACAGTTATTATCCTAAAAATTTTTTATTTTAGAAAATTAGATTATAAGGCATGCACTTTCCGATTTTTCAAACTTTTTGAACCTTCTTGACTTGCGAAACTATAATATCACGTATAATATAATGTACAATTTACATAAGAGCCTCAACATTTAGCTAATTAATGATATGAATAGTATTTATAATATATCTTGCTCTTACATAGTATATCTACGTACGGAACCCTATTAATGGAATTTGCTGATAGGTTCATATTGTTCACACAAAATAAAATAAAATAACAAAATTTTTGGTAACTTCAACCATGAGACCAAATGCAATAGTTAGATTTCTAAAGGAATCTACTAAAAATTCGTACGTCAGTACCAAATTGTATAAAATAAGGATTAATAGACAAATGTCTACCGTGAGCAAAAAGTTTCAGCATTCCTCGATAAAAATAAGCACCAGCCATTTTATTCGCCTAATTGAGTTACACTGTTTGTTGATGATGCCTCGCCGGGTTTGGAGCCTCGCCATGTCTCTTAGATTGCCTAATCGATTATTAAGCCCAACCGGTAACCGGTGGCTGAGATATTCGAATCTATCCTCTATATTGTATAGGTATATAAATAGCCACCGAATCCGCCTCATTTACTCTCTGACATTCGCGGCCCAAGAATCCCGGGCGGATGGTGAATAATCTTATCGATTAAGGATTAAACGCTCCTCTAATACCCGCCGTTTATATACTTTTTATCTTAATTAAAATAATAAAATACCTCGACTTCGCCTACTAGCGACTCATAGATCGACGCAAATTTCTTTCCATTCCCATGGAATTACAAATATCCATACACGAATTTATTTTAAATGGTCGATGAAAAATAATTCAAAATAATGAATTTTATAGATAAAATGATGATAAAAAATGTAAAATATTATTTAAGATGCTTTCGAAGGGAATCCCTTGAGAAGCATGGGAATTATCAAGATCGCGTATACAAAACGACTTATCGTCTCTAAAAATCATCAGATCGTGTTCCTCATGACTGTGACCATGACGTTCTTCTGTTCTTTCGCTGCTCTGGCTCCGGCAACATTTTATCCGCTGTGGATTCTGTCCTTTCTTTTGTGTTTATAAAATCTAGGACCCGAAACGGATAATAAAAATCTACGGAAGAATTGACTAAATCCAAGATTTAGAATTAGAAATATTTGACGACGGTTTTCGGGAAAAATTAATCCGTGACATAAAGGTTATTTTCCGTGAAACACGAGTTTTACATTCCAAAAGTTCAATCCTAAGGTTAATAATCATTTTGTTCAATATCACTTTTGAGTGATACAATCAACGGAATCTAAATCTGTACTGTTTTTAATCTTTTTTCTGTTATGACTAATTTACTACACTGTTTTGAGCTACAATTATTTTATTATAGCTTAGTTTTTTAAAGAAAACCATTAAATCGGAAAGACTATTAGCATGTACGAATAAAAACGAACTGTATTTAATTATGCTGTTTTATTCTGCGTAGACAGTTACAAAAAAAAAATGTGTGGTAAATAAGAGATCTTAGAATGAACTAACTTATACAAAAATCTTAGTACAACATTACAACTTAGATTAGGGCGTAAATTAGTCAAGCAAAATATAAGGAAAGGGAAAACAAGCTTTATTATTGGTGGAAAAGTACGGAAAAATGTCAGGAAGGATATTTTAAGGAACTATTGGCTAATTAGAGGAATAGAAGACGGGTGTATATTGTCAACCTTAGGCGCAAAGAGAGGGTATGAGGTACTGACATCAGGTAAGGACTTGAAGGGACTAATGATTTATGATGGGTGCAGACTTGCAGGCGTCTAAGCAAAAACTTGGGAAAATATTGCAATTAGAGAAATGTGGGTATTGTAAATAAAAACTAGCTTAAAAAATAAGGTAATAAACGTAATCCAGATGCTAGGCTTAAGTTGTAAAATTAGGCTTAAGTTGTAAATAATGGAAAGCATGTTGAAAAATAAGGATTATTTTTTAAATACTTAAAATTTCCAAAGATACGAATGTCTTGGTTAAAGTATAGAAAATACAATAGATGGGAAAAACCTAAATGACTAATAAATAATAAATCGAAATACAGATGTTGAAACTAGGAATTATTTCGAGTATTTAAAAAATAACCAAATTTATAGCTATCTGGGTCCTTCAGATACGATAACAATGAAGAGAAAAAACCCAGGCAATTAGTATATGGATTATGTTAAATATTAATTATGTATGTAAGAAATTATTAAACATAAAATTAATTAAATTAAATTGAAACCGAACATACACTTACGATTGAGATGAAATTTATGATAATGTACAGAAAGACTCAGACTTAAATAATATCCTAACTTTTTGGAACACTCACTGACGTCATTTTCATTCTTATTGCATGATTAAAAAAATTAATGTTGAAAAATCGTATAATAACGCTAATAACATTCGAAAAAAATCCTGATTTTTGAATCATCAATAAAATATTTTGCATAAATTTTCTGAGGTGACACGACAAAATCTCTCCGGACAAAATCTCCCCGACAAAATCTCCCCTTTAAAATCTAATTTTAAATTATAATATTATTATCCCTGAAGTCGTGATGGTCATTTTCGTATAAATATACACAAAAACCATGATAAAAGGGTACAAAAAAGATTTTAAAGCGTATTTTGTCGGGGAGATTTTGTCGTGGAACCTATATTAATTCCTTAAAATTAAGTCTCTTGTGACGAGAATATTCAATGATCGTGCGCCACCTGTTGGAGATTTTTAAAACTAAGTTTAGTCCAAAAATTATATATAGCTATATATGACCATATTAGACCTAATATGGACATATCAAGTCATATAAAGGCATTTTGGGCCACATATGGACACATCAGAAAATGGAATTAATATAATATATATAATAAAAAAAATTTTTTTTTCTTCTAAGGAACTTATCAGACGCCCATTTTTAATTTAACCAATTTTTGTTAAATTTGACATATTAATTGACATACATATTTGTAAAAAAAAAAAATATTGTTAAAAATAATTAAATCAACATCGTTTAGTTACATTAATAACATTCGAAAAAAATCCTGATTTTTGAATCACCAATAAATTCTCTGATATGTCCGTATGTGTCCCGAAATGCCCTTATATGACTCCATATGTCCATATTAGGACTAATATGGTTATCTATACTCACATCATTTTTCGCCCGAAATTAGTTCTAAAAATCTCCAACAGGTGGCGCGTGATCATTGAATATTCTCACCACAAGAGACTTAATTTCAAGGAGATAGTATATCAAATAAAAATCCTTTTTTTTTCTTTTTGTCCAGAAATCTATGTCAAAGCATTGAATAAATCAACACAAAAACTAGATACTAAGAAATAAAAATTAAACTGCGTATATTGATTAAACAAATAGTAAAAAACAGATAAAGGAAAAATGTAACTCACATGTAATAACTCATGTAAAAACAAAACGACAAATAAAGAGATTTTTAAAATCAAATTCTTCTTTTTTTCCTTCCAAGGAGCTTATTAGACGCTTATTTTTAATTTAATCAATTTTAGTCAAATATGACATACTAATTGACATACACATTTGTAGAAAAAAAAAAATATTATAAAAAATAATTTTTTATGTTCAACAAAATTCTTAAAAATACTTTTTGCCACTCTCATATTTAATTGTAAGTATATACTTATCATCCTCCATAATATCAGAGAGTAGTTTAACATAGCAATACAATAAATGATAAAAATATCATTCTTATTATTATTTTATTTTTATTATTATAAGTATATCAATGGTTTGGTCAGACTGAAAAAAATTTAAGTAGACGTATTTAGTTTTGGAGCGAGCTGATCTGGGATGATGTTTCTACCTCCGCGTTATACCTCATTCATCCTCATCCTCATCCTCAGCTCGATATACTAAATTTTGTTATTTATTTTGGTCGGGGTGGTGTATCATTATAAACTCGCGTGCGCTGCCCCGGGTCATTCTCATCTCATCTCATCTAATCCCTCCTCCCGGCGTCTCGAGATTTCTGGCTGCCGGACCTCGGACCTCATCCTCATTCCCAATACAACTTACAAGACAACATCGATCCACACGCACTTCCATCGACAATTAGCGGCGAGTGTGTAGTATGCGTGTGGGCACATTTTACTACAACCATAAAAAACTACTTGAGTTTAGCACTTTTAACAAAATTTTATAAAATTATTTTTTATACATTTTTTAAATGAAAATTTGTCCTGGGCTCTCAATGCACATTTAAGGTCATTGTCCTTTCGATGTAATTTGATAATGATGCGAAAAACGCGATGATAAACGACCGCTGAAAAATATTTGAATAAGTAAGATGAAGACGAAGGGAGGAGCAGCTAATTTCAAAGACCGAATTTCAATTCTGACAGCTCTGGGAAGCTAAAAGTTATCTTCCAGATAAGAAGGAAGGAAGGATGAGAAGAAGTTATGCAGCCGCGACAACGTTAATGCCCAGGCGAACCGGAGCAACTTCAAACTTCAAGAAAGGAGGCAGACATTATTTAAGTAATTGAAGATTTTTGCATCTTCATTCGTTCCTCTTTTTACACTCGAGTCACGGAAGCTTTTGCAGTTATTTTTGTTTGGTTAGTTTTTTGGAATAACACGAAAGGGGTGTGATTCGATAAATTAAGGGTTAAGAGGAAATTTATTCCTTACGTGTATCATGTTCGATTTTATTTTTAACGTAATTAACTTTTTGTGTGGGTATCAATCGTGTGATATTTCATAAAAAACTTGTCAGGAGTTTTATTTGATTGGTGAAAAAAAATTTTTGAAGTTTAATTTTGGGTTATTGGTAAAAGATTCAGTTAAATTGGTGTGAATATTTCTGTAGGGAATTTATTTCCTGCAAATAAGGTGTCAGGTAATTTTTCTGTATCTTCAATATTTAATTCACAATTTGAATATTAAAATTATATGATGGAATTTAATGTTACATTTTGATAGTTTTTTAATATTGTGTTACTCGGTAATTTTTTTACAGATATTTTATCGTGATAATTTTTCATAAATATTTATATTTTATTTTTTAACTATTCTATATACTCAATTTTCATGAAAGATATCGAGAATTTAAGTTAATTTCCAAAGTTTCTTATGAATTAAAAAAAAATTTTATTCAATTTTAAATCTGGATTAAGGGGGATAGCCACTGTAAAATTTGAAAAAAAAAAAAAAATTTTTTTTTTTCCATTAAATCAAAGTTTATACATTCAAAAATATGTATCTAGAGTCATATATGAAAATTCCGAATATTTTTTGAGTTATAGTCATTTTTGTAACAGTGTTTCAAATGACCATTGCACGCGCGGCGCTCCGACAACAAAACGCGTTTTTCTTGAAACTACTTTTTTTGAACTGGTGCGAACTGTAATTTGCATAAATATGAACCGATTTGCAACTTTTTTTTTTCCGTATTCGTCTATTCGAAATTCATTCTTCAATTTTTCTATACTTAATTTTCATTAAAAAAATTCTAAAATTAAACGTAATTAGCATTTATTTTACAAAATTTATATCGATAAAAAAATTTTTTTTTCTCTAATTTTAAATTCTGTATAAAAAAACTAAGAAAAAAAGAAAAGGAACTATTTTTACAGAAAATTAATTTACTCACAAAAAAATTTTTTTTTCTTAGCTTAAATTTTACTAACCCAAAATTTCGATTTACAAATTTACTGGAATAAATTTTGTCTAGTGTTACAATTTCTTTTATTTTTAAATCAATGGAAAACTTCTATCAAATTTTATTATCACTTAAACGGTAATTTTTGCAAATTAAAAATTTTTCATACTCCAATATTTCAACACTAAATTTTTCCTGGAAAAAAAAAAAAAAAAAATACCTACCTACTGTTTTTTTCCACCCAAACAAATTATCTTCCAAAACTGTTCCCAATTTTTCCATTACTCTCCATAATTAGTTTTAAAAATAAGCCTCATCATAAAAATAAGAAGAATAAGAAAACTCAACTTACCAACAAAAGTAAGCGGAGTCCGTAAACGAAAAGTAGAGTATGCCGGTCGCGTGGCAAAATTTACGCATGCTCCGGGCACGCGATCTCCTGAAAAAAAGATAAACAAGCCGCTTTTTTTAAGGTTATTTCATTACATTCGAGAGAATAATCTTGAAGATCGCTGATCGCAATTGCTAATCGATTACGATCCATACCCATCACCCGGACTGATATAACATATATAACGCGCCAAGACATATATATTAATATAAAATAAAATACTCATAACCGGTAATCGAAACTGGGCAGATATAAGAGCTAAATTCACAAGTGAAATTTTATACCGACTTAATTTGCTTAAATCGTTCTACTTTTTGGAGCACTTGCTTCATTTTTCTCAGATTCTCCAGCCAGATTATTTTAAAGAAGAAAAAATTATCATCAGCATTTAAATTTCCGCGATATTTTTCTACAATTTTTTTATTGTTAATACACTGAGAAAAGGATTTATTTATTTTTCAAAATAAAACAATTTATTTATTTATTTATTGAGTACTATTTTTTAATTTTAAACAAATATTTTTTGAGAAGAAAATCAAAATTATAAGTAAACTAAATAGATTAAAAAAAATTATCAGACAAATTTATTTTTTTAAAAAAAATTTTTCACGTATAAGCAATTTTCTTTAACTTTGTAATAAATATTTTTTGGGGAGAAAATATATTTATTACTAGTTAAAAAATGTTTTTAGGGTTAAATATGTCTTGTTTGCTTTGATAAACAAAATATTTTGTAATTTATACTTATTAATTTTATTTGTTATATTTTTTATAAAATAACTATTAATTTTTCTGATATGTTAAAATGATCAGTTTTTCAAATTATAAGCTTATAAAAAATTTGGACACTGGTTTTTTGTCTAATATTTAAAATAAATCTTTATCATCTGTTAAAAAAAATTTATTAACAATAAAAAAATTTTTATCAAATAAAAATAAATGTTTATTAGTAATTTTAATTTTTTTCAAAATGATTTTTGCTTTGAATAGATAAAAAATTGTTTTGAAAATAAAAATATGAAAATATTAGAATTAGAATTAATTTTTAAGTATATGTAATTGTCAAAAAAAATAATTACATTAACATTTAATAATCGAAAATATCGATAATTTATTAAAAATAAATGAAATTTATCAAATATTAACAAACCTTTGTATCAATGTAAACCGATAATTACTAATAAATTATTTACATCAATCATTTATAGCCCGGATATTTACAATGTTACATGTTATATCAACGACAAGATCTCTCCTTTTTTTTCGATATAATTAAAACGAAAAAAGCGTTTTTGTTATCGATTCCTGATGACACAAATCGACATCGATTCATCGCCATACTTGGCCCGATACTCCGATCTTTAATATCCCTAAGTGAGATGCCCTCGTATATACATTTCACATATGAATTTTTTTTTATCATTTACAACGGTATTCAGAGTATACTACAGCGAAATTTTAACACGTAACACATACATACACATACACACAAGGCAGTAAAAATATAACAGATAAATATATAAGTACAGCAGTAGTAGCTAATGTAAGTGAAGTCGGAGTAAGCGCACGTGCGACATGTCCAAAAGAGAGATTAATTTTTCCCCAGCAGGCCTTCTTTACCCCTTTTTACATATATGTATGTATGTATGTATATATAGATGTATATATATAATATGCTAATCGATTATTTGAAATTAAAAACACGTACGGTTTGTATTTTTGAGCAAGAGAAAACAGGAAGGTAATTACATGTTACTGATATATTTATATATGTTTTCAGGAATAAATTCAAGTCTGTTTTTTTTTTTAATTGAATTCTTTTGAGGTTAAAACTTGTGACTGTTTATACGAAGAGGAAAGAATAGTTTTTATTTTTAGAATTTTGAAAAATAAATTTGAAATAATCATAAGTTTATTGAAATAAAATGCATTATAATTTATAAAATAAAAAATCACTTCTATCTTCTGAAATATTGATATTATAAAAATTTTTATAGACAAAAATTATTCAAAGTTTAATTATCTAGAAATTTTTTTCTCTAAAATCAGAATTTTTAAAATTAAATCCGCTTTTTTAAATTCTGTAACTTGTTGAAAAATTTAATTTTATAACTTATATAAAAAATAATTATTTCTTCTAAAATATGGCTTAAAAAAATTTTTATCGAAAACAAAAATGATTTAAAATTTAATTATCTACAATTTATGTTCAAAACATTTTTCTCTAAAATGAAAATTTCAAAAACTATAACAGTTTTTTTACAATCACTTAATTTTCAAAAATGTCATAACTTTTTCAAAATAAATAACTATACTTCCCAAAATATGGTTTTTACAAAAATTCTTATAAATGCTAAAATTGTAAAAAATTAATTTTTCTACGACTTTTGCTCCAAAAATTATTCTCTAAAATCAAAAGCTTAAAAATTAATCAATTTTAAATAGTAAATAATCTTACTAAAAAAAAAACTTTAGTTAAATCAGTGCCACTAAAAAACTTCTGGCCCAAATCCGTCGAAGATTTCCAACAAACTTTTTCATAAAAATTATCTTGATGGATTGGGCCATTTCGTTTTATTTAATAGAACTTTAAAGTATTGGATAATTATTTGAAATTACTCTTAAATTTAAACGGCGCCATTAAATGAGTTGCCAAAAAACGGGGCAATAGCAGGAATAAAAATTGAGAGGTATTGTTTTTCATGTTGAATCTTGAATCTGGTGATGATCTTCATCCAGTTTTTGGTGAGTGTGTGTACATCTGGGTGAAGGGCATAAGTAGATCTCGGCTCTGAGGTTCGCGGTTTTAGCGTTTTATAATACCTCAAAAATACTTATATACAGACGTGTATTAGTAACAGCACATTGCCGTCATTGTTTACGAGAAGAAAACGGCCTACCGATCTTCAAATTGACTCGAGTGAGACCGAACCACTTACTCTGTATTGGAGAACTAATGTAAAAAACAGTCCAGTGTGTTGGTGCTGGACGAGAACAAAGCTGCTGTAAGGAAAGAAGAAAGCAAAAAGAAGAAAGAAGAAAGAAGAAATGGGTGGTAGATTATTATCCCATGTAACGTCGATTATTTCATACATCGGTGAGTGTACTTGTTTTTGGTGGAGCAGCTCGGAAGAAATAACTTTTATTTAACACATCCACAGGAGGTTTGTAGGTCCGTGGGCCAACGGGCCAGTGGGGGCTTGTTACATACTGTATCCACTCTTTTTGCCGGCTAAATGTTATTTCAACTGGGTTTGGTAGTGGTGGTATATATACAGACCTCATTCGTATGTGATGTAGTTACAAGTGGAGGTTCGAGGTTCGTAACTCTTAACTCCCAACATAAACACCAAAGGTTTCAATTTTAATTCTTTACAACTGGGGCACATTCGCGTTTAAGTATAGTCTGGGTATGGGTGTGGGTTTAATACCTCAACTCAGACTCGACTTACGGTTTGCAAGGTACAAAGGCTCCTCAAGTAGCACTTACTCTCGTTTTTCTTAAAGATGCTGAGTCGATAATATTCAAACTAAAATATAGTTTAGTGTATTTTTTTATAATGATATTTTTAAGAAAATATTTTTGACAGGATATTTTATGGAAGGTTTTTTTGATATGGTTCTGTAGTTATGATATTTTAAATATATTTTTAAAAAGATATTTTTGGAAGGATATTCTTAGAATGATATTTTTGAAATATTTTTCAAATTATGTATATTCTTGGATATTTTTGCAAAAATATTTAAAAAAGAATATTTTTTAATGATATTTTTAAAAAGATATTTTTGATATGAAATATTTGGAACGATATTAGTGACAGAATATTTTTGAGAAGATATTTTCAACATACATTTCTAAAAAGATATTTTTTAAAATGAAATTAGTACAGGATATTTTTGATATAATATTTATAAGAGAATTTTTTTGAATTAATATTAACGGCAGGATATTTTAAGGGGAATATTTCAGATATGATATTTTTGAAAATACTTTAGGGGAGGATATTGTAGAGGATATATTGATATCATATTTCTTGAGATATTTTATATATGATATTTTTGGGAGAAAATTGTTAATACGATATTTTAGGTAAAATATTTTTAATATGATATTTTTGAAAAGATATTATTAACATGATGTTTTTGAAAGAATAATTTTGATTCGATATTTTCGATATGATTTTTTTAAAATGATATTTATAAGAAGATATTTGCAGGGTGGATATTTTTAGCAAGATATTCTTAGAATGATATTTTTTAAATTATGTGTATTGTTAGAAATTTTTGCAAAAATATTTAAAATAGAATATTTTTTTAAGATATTTTCAAAAAGATATTTTTGATATGAAATATTTAAAACGATATTAGCGACAGAATATTTTTGAGAAAATATCTTCAACGTACATTTCTAAAAAGATATTTTTTAAAATAAAATCAGCATAGGAACAGGATATTTTTGTTATAATATTTATAAGAGAACATTTCTAAATCGATATTAATGACAGGATATTTTGACGGGGATATTTCAGATATGGTATTTTTGAAGATACTCTAAAAAAGGATATTTTAAAGGATATGATTGACATCATATTTTTTAAGACATGTTATGTATGGTATTTTTGGGTAAAGATTATTAATACGATATTTTAAGTAAAATATTATTGATATGATATTTTTAAAAGAATAATTCTGATTCGATATTTTTGATATGATTTTTTAAAAATGATATTAATAATAGGATATTTGCTAGGTGGATGTTTTTAAAAACATATTCTGAGAATTATATTTTAAAAATTATGTATATTTCTAGATATTTTTGCAAAAATATTAAAAAAAAATATTTTTTAATGATATTTTTAAAAAGATATTTTTTAAAATGAAATCAGTACAAGATATTTTTGATATAATATTTATAAGAGAATAATTTTGAATTGATATTAACGACAGGATATTTTAAGGGGATATTTCAGATATGATATTTTCGATGATACTTTAGGAAAGGATATTATTGATATCATATTTTTTGAGACATTTTATATATGATATTTTAGGGAAAAAATTGTTAATACGATACTTTAGGTAAAATATTTTTGATATGATATTTTTGAAAAGATATTATTGACATGACATTATCCAAAAACCTGCACCCAAAAATAAAAAAAAATGATTCATCAGATCCTATCCATCATCCAGAGCCCCAATCAATTGACAATAAAATCCAAGCACCCAATCCTCTATTCCCCGAACAAAAAAAAAGTTGAATCTTGGTCGAATCCAAGATTTCTGTAGCTCGTGAACGCACGTGCGCGTGTCTAAATCTTAAGACTTGCGCCACGCGAGTCGAGAAAGACGCGTCCAGTAAGTATTCGTCGGGAGCGTACGGCATCTAAAAAACAAACCAAAAAAGGAGCAAAATAAAAAATGACAAACAAAAGTTTAGCCCTCGGATCTTGGCTCTCCCCCCGCCCCTCCTCACACTGATGACTCTTCACTGCACGCTGTATATATTTCGTAGCTGCAATTACGTGAGATCTCGAATAATATAAGAAGCTGATGCACTCGGGCCGAATATGAAGCTGCTACTCTCATCATAATATTCCGTTCTCTTTTGCTCCTGGACGGACGCTAACCCCGACAGGTTTCGCCAGTGCAATTATTAATA
Source organism: Cotesia congregata (assembly GCA_905319865.3). Taxonomy (NCBI): domain Eukaryota; kingdom Metazoa; phylum Arthropoda; class Insecta; order Hymenoptera; family Braconidae; genus Cotesia; species Cotesia congregata. The sequence goes on along the minus strand of CAJNRD030001117.1, from coordinate 5,585,346 downwards.
TGACCGAGTAACGAAATGGCTGAAGCGTGAGCCCAAAAGAGAGGCCCGAGGAAAATAAATTTAAAAAATTTATAAATAAAAATAAGCCTAAAAAAATAAATAAAATATACGGTTCGCTAGAAGAAGAAGAAGAAGAAGAAGAAGAAGAAGAAGAAGAAGAGAAAGAAGAACATGGTGGTCCTGGGATTTTTTATTGGGCACTCTGGGTCCCTCCAGCCGGATCCTTATTCCCCGGATAGATAATCAGAAGGGACTACTTCTTATCGCCGGTATTTTGCATTTATTCCGCGTTATAAACCTAAATGCTGGTCTGCTATCTTTATCGTTAACCCTTTCAGATGTCTTATTTATATAAATATATTTTTTAGTCAAGGGGTTTAATAGAGGTAGAAGAAGAGGAGCAGTAGTTGATGTGCTGCTGGCAGTTAACTCTCATTTAGAGTCCTTCACTCCTTAATGAACCGCCGCTAAATTTATTGATTAATTATCCTAATTATACCGGTCAAATAATGCACTTCAATCCATCATCATCATCAACTTCATAAATTCTAGGGCTTATTTATTTACGAGAGTAATTATATCCAATATTTTACTCAGTTCATTATTGCGTTTTTTTTTTTTTTTCGGCAAGAAAAAAAGTCAAGCTTTACGGGTGAAAGTTTAGAACAGAAAAGAATTACTAAAGTTTTGCGTGATTTTTAGAAAATTTTTATGTTTGATGTATTGATATTGTAAGTTAATATACCTGCTGTATGCACTGTGCACCTTGTACATTTCGTACGAGGAATTGTTCATTGGAATGAAAACCCCCTAATTGAATGTATTCTATAGTTTAATCTAAAAATGAGAATCAATTGTCAGGAGTTTGTTATTGTTGAGGAAAAAAGAAAAAAAAATTAATAATATATATGTTTTTTGAATAGAAAACTGCAAGAGAACAGTTGAATGTTGAATTGATTTTCGAGGGTGCCTGTGACATTTTATTGTTAAGTGTACAGCTCGTGTATTATGGCACGGGTCCTGACTATCGATGTTAAATCACTACTATTGTTATTCATCATCATCAGAATTTACTATTATTGTTAATTTTTTTTATAAATGAATTTTTTGTATTCAAATGGATATTATTGACGTTAAATAATCAATATTTAAAATTTTATATAATGATCCCCAGAAAAAATTTTTTTGACATGGTCTATAGTCATATATGACCATATCAGGCTACATGTGACCAGATTAGACCATATCAAACTTTATACAGCCATATGTGATCATATTAGGCTGTAGATGAGTATATTAAGTTACATATGGCGATATGTGATTATATCAGGCTGTATATGGCGACATCTGACTATTAGGGTGCGTCAAAATTTAATCTCTAAAAGCAACCTTTTAAAATTGGAATTTTGAGTTCCACTTTTAGCAGGAGTTATGTTTGGGCATTTCCTGAGATATTTTGATGTGTCAAGATTTATTTGATGCTCACATAATTGTTTAGTAGGAGTTTTGTTGAAGCAATTTTTCTGGAATTTAAAAATTTCAAAATTTGGCCAAACGAAACTCCTGTTAAAAAATTTTGTGAATATTAAATGAATTGTGACACACCAAAATATATTAGGAAATGTCCAAATACAGCTCCTGTTAAAAGCGAAACTCAAAATTTCAATTTTAAAAGGTTGCTTCCGAAGATTAAATTTCAATGCACCCTAATGACTAGATCAGGCTAAATATGGTCATTTCAGGCTACATATGATCATATTATACGCGATATGTAACATCAGACTGTATATATGACTACATAAGGCTAAAGAATGTCCTATAAGGCTATATTAGATCAAATCAGTCTATATGTGGTCATATATGACTGTATATGGCTATATGTGATCATATCAGCCTATTTATGGTCATATAAGGTCATATGTGTCCACATATGACTATATCAGAATTTTTTTTTACGATAATAATAGTAATAAAATAATGTAATGTAATGTGATTTATTCACTGGCTGTAGGACAAAGTCATAATAATAATAATAATAATATTAATTACAAAAAAATGTTTACAAATAAATAATAGCTTAAAAAAACTAAAAAACACGTTTTTTATAGAAAACCAAACTAAAAAATATAAAATAAATTTTAATTAAGAATAGTGTAAAAAATTTTTATAAATATAAATTAATCATAGTGTAAATAAGAAAAAAATGTATTTTATTATAAAAAAAGTGTGGGGTGCATGGTGCCAATAGTTATAAATATTTTACTGACAGATATGAGAAGAAGGATTATCATTTCGATAATATCTTAAAAAGCAATAATAATAATGATAATATTACTTACAAAAAAAAAAGTTCATGGAAATTAAAAGTTTCAAGTCACAAGTGTCAAACCATAAAATCAATCAATCGATATTACAAATCTTAAACAATTTATAAAAAAAAGAAAAAAAATCAAACAATAAGAATCAAAAATAATAAATGAGGTATTTTAGCGAAAAGAAGGTCTGTATAACAATAGTTATTATAGAGCGTCTAATGTCCCATTTATACCCTCTTATACCCGAGAAATGGATTCCGCGAAGTTTTATAATTTATCTATATCTATCTAAGAATGTAGGCTATATATAGTATATAGTGCCCAGTATAAGTAATAACAATTTTCCTGTTGGTCTATCCATCGTTCTTGATATATTTTTTGATTTTGAAGTTATAATGCCTGTGGCTCTGCTCGACAAAGACTGTCGAAGTGAAAGAATTGTAATATTGTGAATGGTGTCTCGGTGAATGCCGAGGCGTGAGAGAACCCCGGGGACTAGAATAAGGGAGAATTATTGTGTCCATGTACAAGTGAATAAGTAAAGAGAAAACGCGAGACTCTTGTCCTCTTGAATGGACCTCGAAGAATGCCTTCCAAACGAGCTAAAGTTAGTACCCTTACCTTACCTTTATCTACACTAGCCCAGAGCCAAAGTCTTTCTCTCTCTCTCTTTTTTTCTCCCTCTTGCTCTCATTTTCGTTCTCGAGTTCGGATAAAAAAATACTATAATAATAATAGTAATAATAAAATATAATATAAAAAGGGAGGAATGGAGTGAACCTGAAGAAAAGAACCTGAGGGACGATCACGCCAAGGGCAAACTTACCCAAACCGTCAACTTGTTCCACACTTCATCTATATATATATATATATATATATATATATATATATATATATATATATATATATAAAATTCTATCTGGATTAAATCCAGGCTTGCGATAATATTTTTGTAGGTCCTGAGCAAACTCTATGCTATTACATTTTTTTTTATTTTTCATTTTCATTTATTCTTACATTATAGCTGCGTTGATTTGTTTTCCTACGGGGGATTACCGGATCCGTTACCGAGTGCCAAGTATGCCGAACAAATCGGAATTTAGGGGTGAGGGGTGAGGGTGATTGTAGCCTTGCAATTATTTTTGGTAATTTTTATAAAATTCTCACGATGAGAGAATAAGTTTGGCTTGTAGTGAAAATATATAACATAATCCTGTGACACGGTGTGACACATATTTTTCAGATTTTTTTAATTGTTGATACACCGATTTTTTACGGACATTCACCGAATTGTTGATAATGGTGAGAAAGTTTTGAATGGATTTTTTTGTACTCGATTTCATGAAAATGTCTACAAATTTTTAAACTCTGGATTGAGATTAGACAAAAAAAATCTGGAAAACGGTAGGTCCTGCAGGCCAACCCTGGAACTTCCCGCTATATAGCGCACATATGTGTGAGTTCAAAAGCTCGAAAAATCATCTATTCTGGACTTTTGAGCTCTTCGAGCTCGAAAATCTAGTGGTTGTTAAAAATATACTTTTTTGAAAATTTTTAGTTGCAATATCGTCCGATCGCAATTCTTCGAGTCTAATTTCGAACACATTGTTTTCCTGGCTACACAATCCTATAGTGTGCTGAACATATCATTATCGATTGACCGTGACAAATGCGACACTTTTATGGATTTTGCGAAAAACACATCCATACAATCAATATAAATACAATACTTTTGGTTAACAAAGCCAGCCTATCAACTTTGGATGCTTGAGGTTTAATGGAATTAGGAAACTAAAGATATAAATTTGATACTCAATGTCCTGGTGATGCATTTGATAATAAATTAAATTTTCAAGGACATGAAATTTGAATTACTATAAATATAATTGTGTGTAAGGATCAACCTATACATTGATTCATCTAGAATTAAATGGATAATTTCATTAAATTGATAGGAATTAGTTAAATGAATATTGAAGTTATGATACCCAATCATGACATTTATAAAAATATTCTTCCTTACATATTCGATAACGAGTTTGACTGACTTCACCAAAGAAGACACTAGTTCTTAATGTTTGGATCAATGGAAAGCACAGTTATTGTTAAGCTTATTATTCTGATAAGTGTAAGCTTACTTTATTACTTTCGAAGAATTCTGAACGCTAAAAAAATTTTTTTCTTATAGCGAATCATCCGTGGAACATCAAAAGTAAGTTATATGATTCTTGTCAAATGATAGATAAGTTAACTTATTTCCAGAAAAAAAAATTTTAACCAAGAATACCATAAAAAAAAAATTCTCAATTCAAAAGAAAAAAGTCTTAAACCAAGACAAATTTACTTAAACAAAAAAAAGTTTCGTGTCATATTCGATGTTTACACACATGAGAGCTATACCGTACAAGCATTTGCGGTAATCTTTGTTGAAAACTAGAAAAAGTTGTGAAGGATATTGCAAGTATCCAGGATACGGATCAATGCTACTAATATCATAACAAATAATCCTACTCTTGACTTCAAACTGACGTGGTTATTTGCTATTGATGTAGACAAGTACGACTAGTTGTGCACAATCAATATAAATAATAGTAGCGTTTACTTGAAGAAATTAATGCACAAATTGATTCAACTTAAAAATTGTTTTATTGCTTTTGTTAGATATTATCTAGAAAATAAGCTCTTATAAGAATAATCAATTTTGAGATATCCAAAAATCATGCAAGACAATTGTAAACGCATATTTACATTTATACTTATACATGTTATCAATGTGTGCAATACTCATACAATCTCAGCTATTCGTGTGTTGCAATTTTTCCCCTGGGGAATTAGAAAATAGGTTAAAAAATACTCGGTATCTAGGAAACAATGAAGCGTAAGCTTCACAACAAACGAAATAATAATAAACATAAAAATGACGTGGTTATACATGGAAGTGGATCTTGTACAATTGGTAGTAGCTGTTCATCTGCAAAAATGGAAGTGACGCGTTTTATATCATTATTGGCCGAAGGGTTGTTGTTAATCTATTGATTCTTGGTTCCGGAACGAAACAGAATACTTCAAAATTTAGCTTGCAGTTTTGAAGTCACTGATGTGAATTACACGTAAATAAACTGAAACTTGACAAATACGGTATCTTAACGGTTTATAACCGAAAATTGAACAAAACTTTCATAATTGTGTGCAATAATATGAGTGTTGAGCAATGACGTTGATAAATAAAATTGTGTGGTAGTTAATAACCATGAGTTTGTGCAGCGATGGAAGAATATTAGATAAAATAGTATTGCAGAATCCTCAACCTGTTTGGAATAAGATGGTGAGTTTTTCAGAAATAACATTAAGAAGGTTGATAATTTCGATATTTTAATACTTGATTCTTTCTGTTTCAATCTTTAATAGAGTGAATTGATAAAATTGTGTTTTTCTGAACGCACAAATCCGGTTGTCATTACTGATGATTTAGTTGACGCAATCTATGGACTTTCACGAGATATCGATCATCCAAATGTCAACGTCATTGACCGCAACTATCAAGCAAGACAAATTCAGATATTCAACCGCGCTTATCCGACGTATATTCTTTCCGCTAATTCAGCTAGTCAATTGAAAGATCTGTTACATGCATTGAAGTCATCGCCGACATGGAGCATTAAATCTGTATTTTTTATCATTGGAACCAACGCAGAATCTTGTGGCAACGCTTCGAAAATGCTCCAAGTTCTCTGGGAATTGAATTTGATCTCAACATTTTACGTTTGCTACGAGCCGAATAATAAAGAGTTGATGATGCTGTACACGTATAATCCTTTTACCAACCGAGCTCCTGAACCGTGGGCGGAAGTGGAATCAACCGACAGGCCAGACGATCGATGGACTCTCTACAAACAGCCTTATATAAATGGTATGTGCAAAAATAGCAATGGTTTAACATAAAATTTAGATTAATTTTACAAATATTTCTCTCTGTTGCAGACAAAGGAGCTTGTAAAAGTTTTAACTATGACAAAACAAAATCTCTAGATGGTTACGAAGTAAAAGCTGTTAGTAGATCATTCTCGAATTATACGCGTGGTAAAAAATACGATATTGACTCTTTACAAAAACATAACAAATTTGAAGATGATAGTTATGCGGAAACCTTATTTTCTGCTTTAAATGTCACGCCCATCATATACTATGATCAAAAAGGTTATCGGATTAATCATACTGCATCTGGGGATTTGAAGGGATTAATGGATAGTACATATGATTTGGGTTTAAATGTCCGCGTACTCACACCTACGTTCAATATCGATTTTATAAATTTGTACGGACTTGAATACGCTGATTTTTCTCGTTTTCAGTCGTAATTAAAGGAAAATAATCAAATTTCAAGTTGCCGTCGAAAAAAATTTTTTTTTTTGCGGGCAAAATGGGGTACTCCCTGAAAGAGTGAAAAAAAAATTTCTTCATCCGAAAATAAAATATCGTTAAAAAATAACATTTTCTTATCGATAAGTCTACGAAAGAACCCAAAGAGAGGAACAAATCACCCAAAAAAGAGACATTGTTAGTTGAAGCAATATATTCCTAACAAAAACTGAGGTAGTAAAAAAAATTTTAAAACTTTTTCGTAATTTTTAACGGGTTTCGCTTGAGTAAAAATAATATCAAGATAAAAAAAAAAGAGTTCTCTTGAGAAAATTCTAGTATTTGGAACTCCCGGTGAAAAAAATTTTAGACTCATAGTTCTCACGCAAATCAAAGTAATAGCACGAAAAAAAAGATTCGTAATTTTTTTTGCACTCTTTTTCAAAGGATTACATACATATTTCATGGTGTGTCATTTTAAACACTTTTACTATAGTATACCTTAAACTCGCTGTAAAAACTTAAGAAAAGAAAATCTTCTGAACTTTGATGAGGTACTGCGCGAGAATAAAGTCTATCAAGATGAGGTATAATGTGTTTTGTGCCGGGTAATTTAATCCTCCCTTCTTTAATTTTCTGCTCCCCACATTTTCATCTTAACATTATTGTCAGGACAGATTTTTTTTGCTTTTCCATCGCAAAAAAATCATAGCTTGTTGAACTTTCTTTTTTACAATAACCTGAAAGTAACTTATTAAAAAACATTACATCAATACGCAATAAATATTTTTTACTGTTTAAGGGGTCATTTTGGTTTAAAACTTTCAAAGAAATTTTTCTTTCACATTTTTCGGAAGTACATATATCTAAAAGTATTGTGTTAAAATTTCCAAGTGAGCGGACCGCTGTAACTATATTATTGTACGATGTTTACGTGGATGTTCGAGTGGAAGAAAATAAAATTTTTGAAGAGGCTGAAGGGATTTAAGGGATAGGTAAGACTTTGTTTTTTGACATTAAAAAAAAACTTTAAATGCGTAACTCTCAGAAGTATGTTTTTCTGGTTTAGGTATATGATATCTCCGGAACCACTGACCCGATCTTAATTAAATTAATACTATACATATTCTACATAGTAGTAGCTATTGGATCAGCTACAACCAAATCAAAATTTTTATTTATACCATTTTTTTAGGACTATAAACTGTGAAAAAAACCACATTTTTCAGTTCTTTTTTTAAATCTCTACCATTTTGTTATTTATCAATAAATATTAATATCCTTAGCTGGTGCAATAACTACATATATATTGAAGGTAAATAATTTTGGTTTTAGTGTTTTAGATTAGCCACTATCAAGTTATCATCACACACACCCTGATAGAAATCTTCGTAGGAGTATTAAGAGCTACTTCTTAGGACCTTAAAAATGTGGAGATCAGATTAGAACTTGATTTTCGAAAACTGGCTTGGAACCAATGACTTCCCGATTTTTTTTTTTTTAAATCATTTATTTGTAAAGTGAGAACTTAAAAATTTAGAAAAAAAAATTTTAGATGTGAAAAAAAAATTATTATGATGCACAATGGCGATAAAAATTACTGCACAGTAAAAAATTTTTCGTCAATTTGTAAAGTGTAAAAATTTTTGTGTAGCAAATTACACTCTAGTGTGTATAATTTTACATTCTCATGTGTTGATTCAACACACTAGAATGTAGAATTAACATTAGTTTGTGTAAAAACAGTCAGTAACACAAATATTTGTGTTAAATTTGACGAAATTTTTTTTACTGCATGTAAAAAAAATTTTTTTTCCTCTGAAATTGTAGGAAATGACGTTAAAATATATTTTAGAAAGCTAAAAAAGCTTTTTAGAAAAAAAAAATTTTTTTACGAAATTTTGGGGGTACCCCATTTTGCCCCCCCCCCCTCCCCTATATAAACCATAAGTGTAAGTAAGTGTTACATAATTAATAAATAGTTAGGGAATTTTTTCCTATCTATTCCCATTACTTGACAAGTATTAGTAGCCGTAAAAAAAAATTTCACTATAAATAAAAAAGATTTTAATTTATCTGGTTTGAATTTTTGCTGTATATAGAATTGGTTGGTATCACACAAGGCAAGGTTGTTGGGTTGTTAGTTGAAGATACAAGTGTAGACGTCTCAGATTTCAAAAATAGAAACTTTAAACTTTAAATTGCGTTTTTACTACTCTAATTTGACCATTCTTTACGAAGATACAGCTATTCGAAAAATCACAAAACTTTAGAATTTTTTTTGGAGTTTACTCCTTAAGAATCGATTTTCATATATAAGGCGCCCGGTATGAGAAAAATATGAGGGGTAAAATCTACTGATGAATGACCTCGTTACGTTTTTGGTGCGCAACCTCTATTCTGCGCAAACTTTCTCTTTTTAGGCGCGAACATTCAAACGTTCACGGGGTATGTTGCGGGTCAGCTTACGCATTAAGTATACCTATATATGTTATTAGTTATTAGTAATAACTTACTACTATATAAAATATATAAGTATATAATATATACAGCCACGAGCATTAATTCAAATATAGGTATTCAAGTTTATAGTTGAATTGAAAATTGTAAATTCGGTCGTTTCTAAAGTCTAAATGTTGAAAATCTAAAATTATGCCCTTTGTCAAATTTACTAAACCTAAAAAAAAGACTGCTAATGTGGGCAAAAAGAATATAAAGCCAAGTGTAAATTTAGCGTAAAGTAAAAAATGACAAAGAAAAAATTCGCGAATTTTCGAAAAAGAACATCTAAAAAAGCAGTCACTTAAAAATAGACATTTAGATAAAATGCTGCGTTAATAAAATAATGCTAATCTGACATAAGCTAATTTATGAAAATGATTCAAAGTAACAAATAAACGAAAAAAAATATTGAAATTTGAATATATTGTCATTTCTCAAACAATATTATTTTGAATATTGAATTTCCGTAAAATTGAAAATCGTAAATGTTGCCGTTTTAGAATCTAGAAAAGCAATTTTAGCTGATACTTAGCCTAGCATTACGTAAAATTAGCCGATTAAAAATTATCAAATAATTAAAAATTCCGATTTAAATAGTCATTTGTCGTGTTCGGCTTACAAAACCTACCCCGGGGCAGTGAATACAAAAGCATTTGATTGGACCTCAAATTAAATTTTTAAATCTTGAAAACTTCCGATCCAGTCAGCTGCTATTCGTTTGTTTTACCCCGGGGTAGGTTTAATAAGCCGAATACGATAATTAATATATTTACTTTCAATTGCATATTGTATTAACCTGATATTAACCTACAACAACTGTCAACTTGCGGAGGTTTTATCGTAAATTTTATATTTTATTTATAATTGATATAAATATAAATTTATATCAATTGATATTTATTTCAAAATTGAGAAAATTACTCAATGAATAAAAATCAATCTATAGATGTGTCATGCATACTCTAAGTAATATAAGAAACTAATCTATTTATTTTATAATCGTTCGTAAAGAGTAAACTCCAGTCGTGCGTCGGAGCTGACACACACTTTTTTTATCCCTTAATTCTTTTTACAAGTGTCTATTATGAGGCATTCTACGCCAAATCGGACACTATTTTGCTTTTACATCGTCGATTTTTTTCGATAATTTTTCATGTCGTAGTACCCATTAAAAAAGGTGTTATCTTAATTGTTACAGTTTTTAAAGTGTTGAATTTTATTTTTTACAGTAAAAATTACCATTTTTTGTTGAAATTTTGAAGAAAAATCACTTCAATAATGATTAACATTAAAGCACCTTATTACCCTGCGGTACCTTACACTTACAAACAAAGAATAACGAAGACTTAACTACGGAAAGGTGATTATGGTTATTTGTGTAAACATCTATAAACCAGGAGCTCCTTCCCAGTCAGCAGAAATAATAAAAACTAAAAAGCATTGACAAGACTATTAAAAGCGTAATTTACCGGTTGACCGTAACCTTTGAGGCGTAATTGTTTACCGTCATTGAATTCTGAACAAGTTCACCCCCGTTCTTCCCCCACCCGACACCCAACATATAATAAGACAAAAAGGATTTTTTAGTCTTATTACAAAGCCCGCAAGCCATAACAATCGAATCTCTCTCGGTAACTTCCATTCTAGCAGATATAACACTAACGACTCCAGCAGCGCCATTGTCTGTCGCCAGAGGCGTGTGTGCCAGATCCTGAATATTCAACGAGATCCAAGCCATGTTCTTACACTTTGTGGTGCCCTGGATCACTTTGCCCCTAGATAGGGCCAGAAGTTATTGTCAAGACACTGGATGGTTGATGAATGCCGAGCTATCTCGTTTAACTTCAATTACTGCCCTTCATCCGAAAGCAAGGACCCAGACTAAGACCTGCTCATCATCATGCAGAACCGACTGAATATACCGACCCAAGCTTAAAACTTCTTTCATCTCATTCCACTTAGCATGTTTTCATTTTCAGAGTAGTCTCATTCACTGCCAAGTATAAATAACTTCCAATTGTCATCCTGAGATCCTCAAGTACGGACACTCTTCGCCGGAAGCACTTTGTTTTTGTAGGGACTACTCTTAGACTCTTCACTGTTTCTTTTTTTAAAATTGAAGTTAACAACATCCGGCACTTTGTTGTCCTGGGTCCTGGGAAAAATTTTTAAGTGATTGTGGATTATGGAAAGATTGATTTTGAATTCGTCACTGTCATCAGGTTTGGATTTTTCATTGGTTTCTTGGATGGGATTATGGATTATGGTCAGAAAACTGTCAGTTGTTATTGTTTCAGCCGATGGTTCGATAGTGAACTTTCTGTGGGGAAATTTTTGAATCTGGTTATATATGGCCATAACAAGCTATCTTTATGAATAAAAAAATAATTCATTTTATTATAACAATTAAATAATTTTTTTTTCTATAAATTTCGAGAGTTAACATGCTTTAGTGAACCAAAATTGGTTAAATAATTGATAAAGTAAAAATTAATGTCGAAAAAGCTACTTAAAAGAGCACAAAAACGATTTTTATTTTATAACAGTTTATAAAATTTAACTCTCTTCTAACGAAAAGATGAAGCGACCATACGCCACCTGTTGGATGTTTTCAAAACTAAAGTTAGTGGAAAAGTTACGTATGGCCAAATTTTATTATATATGAGCATATAAGGCTATATATGGCATTGTCAGCTTCAATTTTTTGTCAAAAATATTGAATCAAAAAATAAAAAAATAATTTATTAATTTAATTTATTATAATAATTAAATAATTTTTTTTTTCTAGTAATTAGGATAATTAATATGCTTTATTAAACAAAAATTGCTTGATTAAACTTAAAGTCAAAGTTAGATTAAGCTACTTAAAAGAACAGAAGAATTATTTTCATTTCATAACTTAATTTATAAAACTTAACTCTCCGCTAACGAAAATATTAAGCGACCATACGCCACCTGTTGGACATTTTCAGAACTAAATTTATTGGAAAAGTTATATATAGCCATATTCCATCATAGATGAGCATATAAAGTCATGTATGGCAATATTAGGTCCAATTTTTTGTCAAAATTATTGAATAAAAAAAAAATTATTGCAATTGTTACTGAATTAAATAAATGCTTTTGACAAATCATAATGCACAAGTACTGAAAATATAAAAAAATTTAGATTGAAAAATTACCACCGACCATCGGAAGCTGGACAATCATGGATTTGAATGTATGGCGTGAGAAAACATAGTAAGAAATTTTTAGTGAAATCTGGGAACAAATTTTTACAATCTCCAAAATTTTGATTTAAAGTTTATGATAAGCCGAGATCATTTTCACACAAATAAAAAATTTTCTCATCACATTAAAAATGAAAAATTGATTATCTTCTAATAGAATTGATAAATGACCTAGAGAATTTTTGACCACCTGGGGCCCTCAAAGTATCGATTGAAACAGATTTTTCAGCGGAAGTGAGTCAAGTATTTGAAGGGTGGCTTTTTTAGAATTTCCGGAGGAAGATTCAAGTTTTATTTGACGATTAAATACACCGGTCGAAGGTACTAGAGGTAAAAAACGGGATAATGAGAGAAAGAGAACCTTAGAGTCTTAAGTATAGACGAAATAGGGATTATTACTACACGCGGGATGATAGTTAATGCCTAATAGCTTGATAATCATTACGGAGCTAACTATTTTTAATTTAAATTCTGTAGCAAAGAATTTTATAATAAATTTTGGTCAAATAAATTAAAAAAAAATGTATTTTCATAAAAAATTAAAAAACAGTAATACTAATCCTGAAAAAAATTCCTCTTGTAAAAATAATTGGAAGGGTAATTTAAATAAGATAAATATATTCCGGGTATACAATCGCGAATTTTAAATTTTAAACACTATACACCTTGAAAGAGAAAAAGAGAAGTGAGTTGGTATTTAATTTAAAGTAGCCTACACACTCTTGTAGTAGAGGACTTGGACAGTTAGGTCGCGTGATGACCAATCATTGCCCACTTTTTTTTATTTTATCATGTTGATATCCCGCGTAAGGTGCCCGTACACGTACCGGGTCCCCAAGTCAACTTCCAAAAGTCCAAGTCCGCATATGGACACTATAAATAAAGGCATATATATGTATATACATATATGTTAAGAATGGTATAGACCCCACGAGGTGAGATAACGAAGACATCGAGTTCCTTTTGGCATGTACGACTGCTTTCGCGCGCCGGGAACTCTTCGATCCTTGATCCTTTAGGGTCCCATTTATACATATACATATATATTTAACACATATATGAGGATGAGCATATAAGACAGTACTCTTGGGGTTTAGCTTTTGCTTTAGCTCATACTAGGGCCCGAGGATGCGATAATCGGTGAATGTGAATTAATACGAGAGCAGCATAAATATATTACAGGTATAGGTGTGAGAGTTCCAAATGAACTTTGCAAGACTAAAGGGCTTGAGAAGAGAACACGCCTACTTGGTTAATATATTATACATCCAGGCTCGGTCTCGATGTTACTTATTCAATCGAGTAAATATATTTATGCACTGGATCGGGCATTGAACAAAGTTGTAGGAACTAACGAAGTTATCCTTCGAATCACTATCTGGTATTTATATATAATGTATACATGAATGAATAAATAAATCCTTGATCGGTTTGTATCAATCGAGTATTTATTTTATCCACCCTGGAGCCAGTTTGTACAGGTGAATGCTAATAGTGCTTTGATTACGATAAATATGTTTACTTTTGATGTTATTTAATAATTAGTTAGTCGAGGATTCACTTTAAAAGGGACACTGATAAAAATTTGTTTGAATTTAATCTTGAAAATTTTTTTTTGTTCAGAAAAAAATAACTTTTGGCTCTAAAAAATATTTAAGGAGATTGAAAGTTATGTCAAATTTTGTGGAGCCAAAAAAAAAGTTTTGTTCTTGCTCCAAAATAAAACTTTAGTATTTTTCAAAAATTTCTTGGCGTAAGAAATTATTTTTTTTCGGTGTGAGATTGAGAATATTGGAAGATTTTAATTTACTGCTTTAAATATAATAGTTTTTGAAAATGAAGTCATTGATTTTCCCCAACTTAAAAAAATTGAATTGGGTCAAAAATAATTAATAAAATTAGAAAATAAAATTATTTTAAGTTTTTTTTTAATAAGTTTGAAATCTATAGTAATAAATGGAAAGCTGTTTTTTTTTGTTCGGTTATACCGCAAAAACTACTGAACCGATCGGAATAATACTTATACTATAAGATGCAGCGTGTTTCGGAGAAGGTTTTAGCATATGATATGTTGGTAATTACTTATCCGGAACCTCTATTTTTTTGACTTAGAAATAATGAATTTTTATTGCAACTAAATTTTTTCTATTCGATTATCATTTGTTTAAAATAAATTTTTTAGTTCTATTGGTTATGTTTATATACTAGACAGATTTCTTTATTTATGAAACCTGCAATTTCTTTAACTGAAATTTTCAATGCTCATCACAAATTTTTTTTTTCATATCGACGTTCTAATGAGCAAATTGTCTAACTCCATTTTAGAGAATCTTCTTCCATTTGTAAGAAAAAACAATTATAGTTCAAAATTTATTATCGCTTTAAAAAACCATTTAATATCATTAATATCTAATAGAGGTATAATATTTTGGTTTGAATCATTCAAATAATTTATAATTAGACCATTGCTACATAAAAATGTTAAAAAAGACGTCTAAAAATTTTCGATTTTTTTTATTAATTAAATTACAACTAAAAAAATATTTCTAAAAAATTGCACTTATAGTTTTTCAAGTTTTTTACATGTGAAAATTTTTTTTTTAATTGTTTAATTGAAATTTTTTCAATAAAAAATTTCTAAAAATTTTGAAATGTCGGCTAACTTCATTTCCATTAAAAAATCACCCTCTAAAAAATAAGGAGTTAGACCAATTGCTAATTAGACCGTCGATATCAATTGTTATTCTTTTTTATAAAAAAGATACACACTACGTTATAATGATTGCACATTGAAAGTTACAATGAATATTAGCTAGAATAATTACATGTAAAAATACAATTCTCTAAAGCGTCCAGCAGAGCGGGCGAGTAACAGCTAGTTGTTTGCATAATTGATCACAGACCTTGTATAAACTTTGTGGGAATAAAAAACTATGTCAAATGCCGTCAAAAAATCAAAATTGAATGAAGCTTTCAGAAAAAAATTGGAATTTAGATATTTTAAATTTGGCGCTTTTGAATAAATTTTCAAATTTTTTACTCAAAGGCTTAAAAATGAATTTATTGAAAAAAAAAAAAAAAAATGTGATTTTTACTTGTATACAACCGTGTGTTTTTACAAGGAGAGGGTGGGGATTTCCACTTTTTCTCTCGCCTGTTTTTCCACTACGTTTTTCATACATGTAACAAGCACACTTTTTTCTCCTCCCCCCTTTTTTTTATTCCCACCCTCTCGGTGAGGTAGATTTCTTTTACCCCACCTCAATGCGTTTCGAGGTAGCGGCTGTGGCCGACTTACAAGTACTGTACTCATTTGCCTGTGCCTGCCCATTTAAGCTTTAGCACAGTGACCAAGGAAAACCACAGAAAACCAAGTCAGTACAGTTCGGCTACTAGAGCGACCCTCAGCGGTTGTTATTGAAATCAATTTTCTAACAACCGCTGGGGCTCGAACCCGCGCCTACCGGCACGATACCCGTACAGACTAACGCATTAGTCCGCACGGCTATCGCGGCCGTTTAAAATGAATTTATTGAATATTTTTCATCAAAAATGGCAAAAATTCTAGTAATAGCCTAGACAGTCAACTAATTTTCAAATTTTTTTTTTAACTTTATTGTAAACAAATTTGAACCATAATTAAAGTTATTAAATATTAAACTGTCAAAAATTTTCTAATTTTTGAAAAATACGAAGGCGTTCAAAGTTCTCGATATGCTCATCAAAAATTTACCCGCAAATTATAAAGGTTGGAACTAGTAAAAGTCCAGTCCATACTTTAAAAATTAAACCCCGAAAAATTGAGGAGATCCATGACGACCTCCCCGGGACCTTAAAGATTTTGAAAAAAACAACTTTCCTCGCAAAATTTCGACTACCGTATTTTCAGATAAATTTTAGATCTGAAATGTGGGAGTGAAGTGGGAGGTTCGGGATTCAATAACTCACTTTATAAATGAGGAAGTAAAAATAAGAAAAATTATAGAGTAATTTTCTCAAAAGTGACATTTTTAAAAAAATTAAAAAAGTAAAGACAAAAGTCTTGTACTGAAATGTGATTTTTTAAAAATTTTCGAGGATTAAGTAAAATTCCAAAAAGTGTCGAAAGATGAGACGCAAAATGAAGGCTAGAGAAAAAAAGTGACAAGGATCGAAGAAAAATGAGACCAATTTATCTGGTCGCCAAATCATTAACGATCGGATAAGCCCGAGCGATAAGCTTAGAACACTGGAATTCCTGTCGACACCATGTTAATAAGTTAGTTCCACCTAAACTGCTTATTATTTCGGTTAACATGACCACATCCTTAGTGTCCCAAAAAAATAAACAGGTCCACCATCGACAATCTTGGAATCGTGGCGATGCCGACAGAGGAGATGCAAGAAGACATTACATCGGTGCCGATCTTTACTGGTACAATCTTACCTTGCTCTGCACCATTCAGTTCCATGTTAGTTGTTAACTAGTTCATTTGTTCCGTTGATAGAGATCGAAATGGCGCCAAATTGGTATCGAATTGGGTCTGCAATGCTTTTTTTTTTTTTTTTTGGTGTAATTTTAATTAAGACGTCGCCCACCGCAATTTTAACTCCTCAATCGTAAACCGAGAATTTAAACTCCCATCCAAGGTGGATGCTAATGCACTTGTGTTTTAGTATCGCTTGCTGGTATCGTTAATATTCGTATTAACAATTATAAAACTTAAAACTCGATAGCAGATCACTGGGAAGAATTCGAATCACCGTAAATTTTATAAAATATCTCTGCTAATAATCTCGGGCAGTAATCTTTTCAAAGAAGACCACACGAGGATACTTGGAGGTTCGCGTGCCGATCCAATCTCTGTGTTTTAATTCGCGGTCTTTAAAATCTTTAAATTTTGGTCAGGTTTGTGGGATTAATTTTTATTGCTGGATGAAGAAGAAATGTTTTAGGAAATTTTGAGGTTTTGGTTTGGGAGATTTTTGGGAAATTTGAAGAAATTTTTGGGGTTTGTATTGAGAGAATGTTAGTGGAAAATTTTACTGAAAATATCATGTCAAAAATATTCTATTAATAATATCGTGTTTTAAATGTAATTACCAAAATATGATAAAATGTAATTTTTAAAAATATTAGAGTAAAAATATCCTTTTTAAAGTATCCTCTTAAAAATATTTCCTCACAAATATCCCCTTTAAAATATCCTCTCAAAAATTAAAAATTAAAAATGTTTCCTCAAAAATTTATTAAAAATATTCTCTCAAAAATTTTACGCAAAAAATTTCATGAAAATATAAATTCAAAAATGTCGGATAAAAATTATTTTCTTTACATATCCTCTCAAAAATATCATGTTCAAAATATTTCCTCAAAAATATCCCCTTTAATATATCCTCTCAAAAATATAAAATTAAAAATGCATCAAAAATATCTTCTAAAAAATTTAACGTAAAAAGTATCATAAAAATATAATTTCAAAAATATCGAATAAAAATTATCTTCTTTAAATATCTTCTCAAAAATATCCTGTTACTAATATCATTTAAAAAATTTCATAAAAATATTGTTTCAAAAATATCGGATTAAAAATATTACAAAATTTCTCGTCAAAAATATCATTACAAAAATATTATCTAAAATATTTTTTTAACAATACCATATCAAAAAATCCTCTCAAAAATACCGTTTCAAAAATATCATTTTTTGTACTCAAATTTTTATAGAATTATTAATTCACGTTAAAAATGATTGAAACAATAATTCCATCAATTGTAATAACTAAAAATTATATTGGGTATGTAAAGAATCAAAAGTTGTTAATTGTTTTATTCCTGTAAAAAAAAATAGTGCTAATACAAAGACAGGACCACCCGTAGGATCCTGTGAATATCATCGGTAATTATCCTGTCGGCGCTTGTAAAAAAAACCGGTTAGTTTTATATTAATAATAAAAACATATTTATTTACATGTTTAAATAACAATCCTCGTATTTTAAGTATTGATCTTTATTGTACTAGCAATAATAATAAATAAATATATGAAGATGAGGTTGGGATGGGATAGATAATTATTTTTTAATATAGTTGTTTTAAATGTTTGACATTTCAAGATTTAAATCAGCATGAAGAATTCGGCGCTACGGGACACCGTTTCTACCAGATCCTAGTTTAAGTCTTAGTTGTAGTTGTTGTCTCAAATCTATGGCATGCGGGCGTCAAACAATGGGCCCACGAGGCAACGAACCTCTATACTAAAACTAGAGTAATCTGGAATCTCCAGTCCCTAGAATATCCCTTCTTGTCTCAGAGATTTGTGATATAAAACCACCTGAAGCGAGAGATTAAGTATTTAGCAACCTAATTATTTACAAAAAAAAAAAAAAAATATGAGATGTAAGTTTTGCTAAAGGCAAAATAAAATTTTAAAACCGAATTTATGCAAATAAAATTATATTACTTTTTCTAAAAAATTAATAATAATAATAAATTTTTTTTTGTCTGAAAAATTGGTCGATTTAATCAAAGTAATTTTTACTAAATTTCTATGCAATAAATTATTATCATTATTATTTTAGCAGAAACATTTTTTTATAGGAATTTGTCTATAAATAAGATCTCTACCAATTTTCTCGTATTTTAGATATTTTTTACAGAATATTAACTTAAACAAAAAATGAGAAAATTTTATTGACTTTAAATAGATATTTATGTCATAAGGCCGTGAAGTGGCGGTTTTCTGACAGCGACGATATTTCGATATGAGCTTAAGGTTTGTGGCGGGAAGGCTCGAAACGGGCGTAATTTTAACGTCCGAGGCGTAGCCGAGGACGGAAATTTACGCTCGTTTTCGAACATTCGCGTCACAAATATTAAAGCGAATATCGAAATAAAGTCGTTGTCAAAATCGCCAATAAACGGCCGAATGACATACAATATTTTTTGTTATTATCGCTCCATAAGTTTAACTTTTGAGGGATAGGAGGCAAATAATGATATATTTAAATTTTAGGAAATTTCACAAGGCCAAAAAAAATTAATTTTATATTAATTATCTTTTTATTAATCTTAAAATCTTGCTAACGTCCAGAAAATATAAATAACTTTTTATTAGTATTTATTTATGGCGTTGTTGTTATTTTATTAACATTAGGTCCGCTTCGTAATTAACTGCGCCAGCAGAGAAATAATTAGCGCCACTCAATAGTAACTAAAACTAAAAATTATCGGTCGGTACACTAGAATGTTACTTTTTTTTTTTACAATCTCTCTCAATTTCGTCTGGGTGTACATGAAAAGTTCGTAAAAAGAGGAGGGGGTAAAACCACCGCCTAGGCCGTGAAAAAAAGACGGTATGGTAGAGTCTCTAGAAAAGAGACCCTTTACGGACGCCACCCAGCGCTCAGAAGTTGAACTTCTGGAGCGAGTATAACAAAAAGGGTTTTTTAAGGGGGTATTCTAGTCTAAATGCATGAATGTTAGGTAATTCTTTGAAGTGCCGTAAAAAAAGGCAATCAATATTTTTACCATCTATTTTTTTATAAGTTATTTATTAACATTAGAAGAATAAAAAAAGTTGAAAATTCAAAAAATTAGTAGCTGATGAATCATTTCAATGAGGGAGGTCTCAAAAAATCGGCACGTAACCATGCCCCGATTTCAATCCTCCTAGCAATTGGAAATAAAAAAATAAAAAAGATTATTAATCTAGAATAATGTCGCTATGGCATGAATTAGGGAAAAGTTGAAAAAAAATTTTTTCACAAAATGGTGACTGCCTGAAAAAAAAAAAATATTTTTTGTACTAATTTTTTTGACTTTTTCGAATTTTTTAAAAATAGTAAAAATTGAAATTCGGGGATAATCGTAGTTCATGCCATAGCGACATTACTCTAGATTAATAATCTTTTTCATTTGTTTATTTTTCATTGCTAGAAGGGTTGGAATCGTGGGCATGGTCACGTGCCAATTTTTTGAGATCTCCCCCACTTCATCAGCTGCTAATTTTTTGAATTTTCACTTTTTTTTATTGTTTTCTGTATTCTTGTAATGTCAACCGAATAAAAACAGTTTCACTGTAAAAAAATCGCGCCAAGTCTACGTTCATAAGATTATTAAGAAAAAAAAATTGTTTTTTTCTTTATAAAAAGATATAAAATAAAAAAATTAAAAAATCCAAGTAACCGATATGATTGTTTATGAATTTCGGAAATTAAAAAAAATTTTGTTGCAAATTTAAAAATTAAAAAAACAATTTTGGAACGTATTTAGTGTGCGCGGTTGCAAAATATTTTACTTTTAACTAAATTCGTAAAATCTATTTACTAGGACTTTAAAAAAATTGAAATACACAATATGACGCACACCAAAGGAGTCTGGCGCTCCGTTGACAACGGATTTGAACGGAACTTGGCGCCAGATTCTACCGAATCTGTGGATTAATGATACACTACATTTTTTTTTCAATAGTGAATATTTCTTTAGAAAAAGGAGCAGCATGTAAATTATTGTAGATTTAAAGTGACTGATACCTACTGCTAAAGGTTTTTCCAAATTTTTTAATTTAATAAAATTACTACCGCAAACATTTAGGCAACAGTGATTAACTATTCTCAATCAAAATTTAATTTTCTTCAATTTTTCATAACAAATTTTTTTACTTTCAATTAACATAATAAATATTTAGGTGTATTGAAGCATTAGTTGATAATCATTTTTTTACGGATAATCATAACTTAAAGAACCATCTAGCTCGTTAATATATTTTTTAAATAGTAAATAACTATTAATACTTTTTTCAAATAATAAAAAGCTATGAAAAATTTTTTTATCACATAATTTTAGAAGAAAAATTAACAGTAAAACCTATATTTTACGAAAATAAATTGTTTATTCTTACCATTTACTTTCTCATCTTCAGACTTTTGCCTTGTTCTTAACAATCAGTAAAATAAAGTATGAATTACTGTTATAATATACAATTTAGGAAAAAAAAGTACCGTAGAATTAAATAAAATTTTGCAACCTCAAAATACCGTTCTGCTTACAGTAAACACAGTCGGTAGTCTGGCGCTCCGTTTACAACGGATTTGAACGGAACTTGGCGCCAGATTCTACCGAATCTGTGGATAAATAACATAAAAAAATGTATAGTAAAAATATTGATTGCCTTTTTTTTACGGCACTTCAAAAAATCACCTAAAATCCATGTTTCTAGACTAGAATAGTCCCTTAAATAAAAAAAATAATAAAATTTAAGGTCATTATTATTGTCATCATTTTATCATTTTGTTTACACTAAAGCAAATTATCTAAATTTCGATCATTACAGAATTGTCACCATTTCTTATCCCAAACCCATTTTTTGCCCCCAAAAGCCTATAATTTACACCTCAATTCCAAAAACTCCGGCAGCAGCGAGCATTATTTTCTAAGATAACAAAAAACCGTAAAGTGTCACGCGACTGGCGTCTAAAATCTTGATTAGAAACAAAAGAAAAGAAAGCCCCTGCCGTCTGGAGGGCGAAAGCCCACGCGTGCAGCAATGCTGGTCCTCGTCCTTCCGAACATTATTCGATATTTGACGCTCAAAACAATCTATCTCAAACCCATCTACATCCATACCAAGATCTGCGGTTGGATCTCCAGATTTCGTGCATTGTTCGACCACCCACACCAGTCTGGCCCCACAGGACACTATTTTCCAAACAAATTGAAAGAAAGTTCAGTTCAAGAAAAGAGTCAAATTTTGGAAAGTCCAAAAGTCTGTTTATGTTTATGTTTTGATTCTCATTGACATATTTGATGTCTCTGTTAGTTCCAATTCTTCATATGCGACATATGAGCGAAGATTAATCAGCAACACCACACGATCTGTGGCTCAATCCATCGGAAGCTTATTAAGGACCACCCGAGGACATCCGAGCGCAAATCGTCTTCGTTTTCTCATTTTTCTCTTTTTTTTTATAAGAGTGTAGTGTGATAGCGATGGCTCCTACTGAGTGAAACTGAACGGCATTGGACGAGTCGGGATAGAGGACACTGTGCTGAATTGGTAAAAGTGTAAAACTTTTATTATTTGTGGTATATATCTGTCCATAGACGGTGACATAAATGACCTCCTGTCATGCCGGTTATGGTTATTATTTATCTCCTTCATTCATACTGTGGGCGCGAAAATTCTCTAAAAGATTTCCCGGAGTTTCCGGTCCTTTCATCGGACTCCATACTCTGTATGCTCTGTATACTCTGACTTTACTTATTGTGGGCGGGCGTGATAGGAGAACCTGGCAATACAACCACCACAGTCAATTTAAAGCACAATGCAGCCAGACCGTAAATAGAAAAAGAAATACAATATAATTTGGACTAAATGACCGATTTTGGTTCTGCGGTCGACGAAGGAGAAATTTTCTTTATTGTATTTGAATATCGATTTTTGGCGTGGCTAAATTTTGTTTTTGGGAATTATCATTACCGTGAAGGTGTCGCTTTTTGAAGTGGAATTTTAGAAAAATTTATTGGATTTGGAATCGAAAAAATTTTAAAAGTTATCGGAGAGAAGAAAATAGTTTGAGTAGAGTTGTAAAAAAAGGATTTTTTTTTAATTAGTTAAGAATTGATTTATCATATATTTTTTTGTGATATGGATATAATTCGGTTAATTATTTACCAGTTATAAACATTTTTAAGTTTACGTTTCTACTGACGAAAGATATACAAAAAATTAAAAAAAAAAAAAAAAAATTAGTAAAGAAAAAACTTTTTGTGAAGTTTTTAATGTGAGAGGGGGTTTTAGAATACGGGAGTGTTGGCGCAACGAGCAGAGTGTGTGTGTCCTGACTCACGAGTATAAAAAATTTTATCTACTCGGCTTATACTTAAGAAATGAAAATTAAGTAACATAATTAACTTAATAGTTTGCACAATATCTAATAAATATATAATTAAGAGATTTGGATGAATTATTTTTTGCAGAGCTATACAAAAAGTAAGATTTTTTGATAAACTATCTCTGTAATTTATTTGTTCAAGAAATCTCGAAAATCTCCAAATAAAAAGTTGGTTTGGTAAAATGTGAAGTCTTGTTGCTAGGCAACTGTTGTTATGGGAGTGTTGCTATGGGATTTTTATTGAGGTTTTAAATAAGCAAAATTTTGTGGCCAGTGTATTTATATGATAAAATGGGTTTTTAGGGTTGAATAATCAATAATCAATTTATAATGATAAGTATTCAGGCAGCATTTGAAAATGCTCTATTTTCAGATTCATAATTGAGAAATTACTTGTATCTTGTGAACTATTCACATTTTTAAAGATATAAGCTCATCTCGATGTTACACTCATTAAGACCTTTCATTTAAATACCCACATCATTTTTTCATATATTTATATATGTTATAAATATGTACATATGAAAAATATCGACGTTCTAATTAGCAAATTGTCTAACTCCATTTTAGAGAATCTTCTATTTGCACAAAAAAAACAATTACATCAAAATTTATTATCACTTTAAAAAACCATCTAATATCTTTAATATCTAATAGAGATAATATTTAGGTTTGAATCATTCAAATAATTTATAATTCGATTATTGCTACATTAAAATGTTAAAAAATCACCCTCTAAAAAATAAGGAGTTAAACAAATTGCTAATTAGACCGTCGATATATTAAAACGCATGTGGGTACTCAAATGAAAGCTCTTGATGAGTGTAACATCGGGATGAGCTTATATATTTAAAATATATGTTATATATATGTAGATATGAAAAATATATCAAAATGCATGTAGGTACTCAAATTAAAGCTCGTGATGAGTGTAACATTAGGATGAGCTTATATCTTTAAAAATATCAATAATTAAGAAATGACATTATATCTTGTCAACTATTGACATTTTTAAAGATATAAGCTCATCTCGACGTCACACTCATCGAGACCTTTCATTTGAGTACCCACATTAATTTTTTATATATTTTATATATATTATATATATTTGATTTATATATTTTATATATATGTATATATGAAAAATATATCAAAATGCATGTGGGTACTCAAATGAAAGCTCTTGATGAGTATAACATTGGGATGAGCTTATATTTTTAAAAATGTTAATAGTTAAAAAAGTAGAGTGCAATTTAACAAAAGTCATTATTTAATAAGGCAAAATTTTATTTATTTATAGTTCACAAGTCACGGCAGTCACATAGTGACTGCAAGGTTGCATTAATTTGATTGTATTAATTTTATTTGTTATTAACTTCACTGATATGTTGACTTTTTTTTATTTTTTACATCTTTTGTATTATTAATTTTGTATTTAATAATTATATATCAGTGTAAGTGTACAAATTATTTGTGTATAATTTTTTTTTTATTTTATTTTAATGAGATTTTATTGCAGACATATTACCCCCGTGTAACGCGCAGTTTATGCTAGTGATCTTATAAAAGTTAACTTCAATGACATTGAAATTATTAATTGTATTTAATTGAACGTAATAATGTTAATAATTTAATATCTTTAACTTTTTCATGGTCTATTTGAAAGTGTCATAAACTATGGAATTATAGCATGGGGGGGGTGCATATGATAACACTTTAAAACCTATTATAAATGTCATAAACTATGGAATTATAGCACATGGGGGGGGTGCATATGATAACACTTTAAAACCTATTATAAATCTACAAAATAAAATGTTAAGCAAATTGACAAATTCTGAAGATATGTTAGGACCATTGAAGATTAAACAATCTTTCGTTGTACAAGCCTTAACTTATTATTTTCGTGAATGTAAAACTTTGTACTCTGATAGAGTAATCAATACAAGAGCTAGACAGTTAACTTTACCAAAAATCAATAGAACAATAAGTACTAAAAGTGCAATTTATGTTGCAATTAAATATTTTAATTTACTTCCTAATAATCTGAAAGAGCTAAATTATACCAAATGGTTAAGAAAACATATTGTAAGATGGATAAGATCAATTATACTTTAATTCATGATAAATTGTATTTATGTAAAAATTTTGTAAAATTAATCTTAATTTACTCTGTACACTATTTACTTAGTTAATTTAATATTATGTATTAATTTTTTATAAATGTATTATATTTTTCTGGTGTCTATGCACAGGTGCTTATTGCACCTCTATAGAATTGCTTTACCAGAAGTAAATAAATAAATAAATAAAAAATAAATAAATTTTATATCAAAATTTATTAACAAAACTTGAAAAGTATACTTGGATGTTTTTCAGATTAATATTAATATTCACTCCCGAGTTTTTTGCAGTAATGAAGAAATTAAACACTTATGTAAGCTGTAGGCAGCATTTGATAATATCGACCGAGAAATTATTTAATTATTTCTTTTCTAGCTACTAATTCGTAAAACAATTCGACGAACGGCCTAATAGCAAAAAAAAAAAAAGAAACAACAATAAATATCTTAATTAATAAAATAGAGGTATAAAAACTCTAAACAGTCTAGAACAGATAGATATCTTTATTTCCTCGGTCATAAATAGCAATTCTCTTTTTAATTATATCGACAATTACCGAGCGATATTTACTAACTCGGTCCGAAGACATTGGAGGACCATAAACAAACTTTTTTAGTAAGGATTAGGCTCGAGTTCTTATGGCCAAAAATTAGAGCCCAATTGAAAAGTTAAATAATTAAAATTTGGACTCGGGGTAAATAATTAAACATAAGGACGAGGATAATTAGAAGTTTCAAGAGGTAATTTTTTGAGTTCCCGGGCAGGAAGAGAGACAGGGAAAGAGCCGGAATTTGTAACAGTTGTTTGCTCTCATATTTAAAATTTTTTTAAATCCTCTCATCCTCTTGTCCTCTGTCTTGTGGCGAACCCTTGAGCTGGTTCCGATGGATGGACGTGGACCGGCTTATTCTCATTCTCAATGAACTCGACGCACGCCAATGAACGAGCCGAGCCTTTGAACAGGACTAAGGTAATTAGCTCGTGGGCCTTAATGAGTCGAGATGAAGAACGTCTCAAGGTCAAACCGGATATTCAGCCGCAATCGACTTGATTTTTAAGTAATACCTTTACTTATTGCTGTTTTGTTGTTAATAAGCGTCAATAAATATTTCTTCAGTATAATTTAATTATAATTTTTTTTTTTTACGTCAGAATTACAAAAAAAATTATAATGACAAAATTATAATAAAATTTGTATTTAAAATATTTTTTTTTATTATTATTTTGGCTGAAATAGTAAAAATATGAAAAATGATAAGAGAACTTTTTTGTAGAAAATTAAATTTTCTACAAAAGAAGTTCTTATAAATTTTTTTGTATCTTTAATTTCTTGAACAGAATATTGATTGAAACAAAAAATGAAAAAATTTTATTGAAAAGTTTAAAAAGATTTTTTAAATTATCTATATTATTAAGAGAATTTTTTTAGTGAAATTTAGTGTCATTGCAAAGTTCTTGACTTGAAATTCTGCCTTTTCAAGATTTTATTTCATTCTAACCGATATAGTCAATTTATTATGATAAGTATTAAGGCTACATTCAAAAATGCTTTATCTCTAGATACATACTGATAGAAGGATTTAGTACAGAGTACTAAACTGATTTAGTAACAAAATTTTTATTCATTTATATGGGAGAAACAAATATTTTGTGCCCATTAATATTATTTGTTACAGTTTAATAAATGATTTCTTTACATGAAAAAGGCCTTATTACATGAAAATAAATATTTATTTCCATCAAATAATATTTAGTAACAGGTACTAAATATTTCTTTGGTAACTATTGTTGGTAGATGGCTATATATATGCTTTAATTCCAATGCTTATGTGATACATACAATTATTTAATTCAGCTCGATTTTGAGAGATTATCAAACCTTTGAAAACACACATACTCCCAATAATTGGCTTCTATTTATGTCTTTTCTCAGTGACTATAATGTTTATAATATTAGGATTTATTTGGTATTAATTTGTGCAATTATACATTGTTATAAATCTTTAAATCTTAACTATTCATTATTGTTTATTAATTATTAATTTGTAAATTATTAATTTTTCATTACTAACCGGTACCAAAAAATTATTCATATGTATTATACTAATATCATGCTTATTTAATGTACGTTCAGTTAACTCAAACTCTTAAACTATTTAATAAATTCTTATACCAAACATCTATCATAAGTTTGGTTAAAAAATTCATGTATCCTTTAATTTGTAATCTAATTTTGTCATTAGGCAATTTGCCTTGGCATAAAAATAAATAAATCTAAATCTAAACTAAATCCTTTCATCAGTGCATAATTAAGAAATTACCTTTATCTTGTGAACTATTGACATTTTTAAAGATATAATCTCATCTCGACATTACACTCATCGAAACCTTTCATTTGAGTACCCACATCAATTTTTCATATATTTTATATATTTATATATATTATATATATGTAAATATGAAAAATATATCAAAAATGCATGTGGGTACTCAAATGAAAGCTCTTGATGAGTATAATATCAGGATGAGCTTATATCTTTAAAAATGTCAATAATTAACAAGATACAGGGACATTTCTTAATTATTGACATTTTTAAAGATATAAGCTCATCTCGACATTACACTCATCGACACCTTTCATTTGAGTACCCACATCAATTTTTCATATATTTATATATATTATATATGTATATATGAAAAATATATCAAAATGCATGTGAGTACTCAAATAAAAGCTCGTAATGAGTGTAACATCAGGATGAGCTTATATTTGTAAAAACATCAATATGTAAGAAATTACAGTGCAATTTAACAAAAGTCATTATTTAGAAAATGCAAAATTTTATTTATTTATAGTTCACAAATTACATAGTGAATTTATTTTATTAATATTATCATCATTTTAGCCAAATTATTTGAAATTCGAAAAAATAATAAGAAACTTTTCTTGTAGACGATTAAATTTTCTACAAAAAAATTTTTTATCAATTTTTTCGTATTTTTAATTTTTTGGACAGAATATCCATTTAAACAAAAAATGAAAAAATTTTATTAAAAAGTTTAAAAAGATTTTTTAAATTATTTCTATTATTTATATTATTATCATTATTTTGGCCGATATATTAAAAATTCGAAAAAATGATAAGAAAACTTTTTTTGTAGACAATTAAATTTGCTACAAAAAAAAATTTTCTTAATTTTTTTGTATCTTTAATTTTTTGAATAGAATATTGATTTAAACAAAAAAAAATAATAATGGAATAAAATAAATTTTTAAATTAATAATAATAATAATAAAGACATTTAAAAATTTAAATGCGAGCAATTGTCAAGCAATAATTTATTTAAATTAATGACTGGTGTATATTAAAGAATATGTAAGTGCCTCAACAAGTTTATAACTTAAATAGAAAATGCAACGGCCGAAACAACAAAACCGGCTCGCGAGTTGAATTAACATTTATTTCAATTACTCCGATACTGGGCAAAGGCAAGGGGGTAGGTAAGTCACTCGAGGGTTAGGTCCGCTTTTTTATAGTTCAACGTTTTTTTATCTAATACATGTAGGTAGTATATATATGTATATAATATAAACCCCGTAAAATGTCACCCTTGTCACTCCTCAGGCAAAGTATTTACTGTCTGGTCCAGATTTTAGATTTAAGCGCGGTCCTCATAAATTTGAATTTAAATATAAATTATTCAAATTCAAATAGACCGTCTTGGTCCCAGAATAAGCGATTTTATTTGCAATAACTTTTTTTACGAGACGGGCTTTTGTTTACATGACTCTTTTAAGCTGTCTACTGCTCCTGATATGTACTACGGATAGGATAAGGAATACCGAATACAAAATAACAAACAAGAAATGTCTGGAATAAAAAATAAGGAGGGAGACATACCAGTACCATACAACTAAAAAATGAATAATAAAAAAGCATATGAGGAACGCGCCAGACACGCGCGACCGTTGAAATCTTGAGCGGTAGCTTTAGCTCCTTTCTTTATCTTTTTCTTCTCCTCCTTCTTTTAAGCTTGCTTCTTCATTTCTTTTTTTTATATTTATTATTATTATTTAAAAAATTTTTTTAATTTCGTCAATAAAATTTTCTGATAAATTTTTTTTTTAAATCAAGATTCTATCTAAAATATTAAAAATACGCAAAATTTGATTTTTTGATAGAGAATTTAATTTTCTACAGAAAAGGTTTCTTATCATTTTTTCATATTTTTAATATTTTAGCCAAAATAATGATGATAAGAATAATAATTCATTGAATAAAAATTTTATTATTATTATTGTCGTGCTGGTACCAGGAGAATTCAACCAGAAGATATCCACCGAAAAGCCATTCACTCTTCTTCGTCCTGCTCGATTTTTCACTTTCCCATCACTGGGACCGACACACCTCTGAAGGACCATTACATGTCCCATGTCTCTTGTAGATGACGCTTATGTATATATGTATACGTATAATAACATAATGAATAATGAAAGTAAAAGTCAGTCACTGTCAAAGGCCTTTCAAGAGCATTCAAATTTCTTTTTTAATATTCAGGTAACCAAATTTTATTGATTATGTTCCAGTTTTTTTTCTTTCTCCAAAATTTACTAAACTTTTTCATAAAAAACTCCGATCATAATCCGGCAGTGACTTTAAAATTTTCATCATTGATTTTCATCAATACTCGAACTCGATATAAAAAAATTTTCAATAGAATTCCAAGTACTTATTGTCCTTTGAAAAAAAAAATTTTGACAATTTAAACATTAATAATAAGTTTCCAAAAATACAAAGTTCTATCATTAGAATAATTTTTAAAATTCTGTATCTCAAAAATTGTTGGTCGAAAGTTAATCATTATAAAAATAAAATTGAACCTTAAGACCTAATCTATCCAAAAAAATTTTGACCAATTTTTTATTTTCAATGGTTAAAAAGTTACAATAATTTGAATATTAATGAATTGCCAAAAATTCATAATTATTTTTCAGAATAATTACTTTTCAAAATTTTATATCTCAAAAAGTATTAGTCAAAAGTTAAACATTATATAAATGAAATTGAACCTTAAGACCTAATCTATCCAAAAAAATTTGGTCCAATTTTTTATCTTCAATTGTTCAAAAGTTACAACCATTTTAACATTAATAATGAGTTACCAAAATTTTAAGTTCCATGATTTAAATACTTTTCAAAATTTTATACTTCAGGAATTAATCATAGAAAATTTCCAAAAATATGAAATTGCTCAAAAAAGTTTTCCTTCATCTAAGATGAAATTTTTCCTTCAAAATATTTCCCTAAGTCAAGAAAATTTACTCTAGAGTTAAAAAGTTTTTCTTTTTGCGTACACAGTAAAAAATTTTGCGTCATTGCGTCAAAAAATTTTGTGTTAAATATTTAACACTCTTATGTGTAAATTTAACATTTATTGTGTTAAATTAACACAGAAAAGTGTTAAATATTTAACACAAAATTTTTTGACGCAATGACGCAAAATTTTTTACTCATATATGAGTCATGTATAAAGTATCATTCGATACCTTATTGCTCCTCAACGCACCAACTTAACAATAATCCAGAAAATATATTCCAATTTTACGGACACTTAGCAACTTAGTATCCCGTATAATTTAAAATAATCATACCTAAAGTATAATTCCTAATTTAAATATTAAATATTCAGTAAAAAAGGGTAAGCACTCACTGAAAGTGAATTTGAAACTCCATTCAATAATAGCAAATTGTATAAAATCTTTCTCATTAGACTACTTATAATGGGGGAAAAAATCGGAAAATCTTTTTTGTAGACGGTTTGTTTTTTAGCAATCCTCTTCACCCAATCCAGAACCTGTGAGAGCGAGAATTCGTTAATGACCGGTAACGTCAGTCCGGGTAGTCCCGGGTGTTATTATATCCCTGTCAATGTCCTCTTGAAGTTTTTGAGTAAATAACCGCACGGTAATCGCGAGCTAGCGTGCTTCGGCATCGACTTAAAAAAACCCAAAAATATAATACGGTCCAGGGGAGGCTCCAACATCCCTCCGAATCGACCACAATAATCTAAACCGGACTCGGCTCAACCTCAACAGATCAAGCTTCAAGAGGAGATTACTATCCCTGACTATTTACTTTTTAAATATAAATTCCAAGCCTTGAAATAAAATTTTGTCTAATGGTAAATTGTTAATGGGTTTGCTGTGGCTTCTTCGCTAAATCGCGTGACTTTAAATGGGCTAATTTAATGAGAGCTAAATTGTACGAAAGCTTCTTTCTTTACAGATTTGACAATTGTCCAATTTGGAGTTGTAGAATCTTTCGAGAATTTGCATAGACATAAAAAAATACAATGATACATTTTTTGAATTCTGGTCCTGCAAATTAGAGATTCTCGCTTTGTTACAATGTATGTAATGGCAATGACTAATGACTACTTTGTGATTGCGTGATACTCGAACAATGCTACCGGCGACGTGTTACATGTTATGTTACATATTTATGTGTATAATGGATATGTTAGGGAAGGAGGGAACATCTTCGACGGATCTATGATGAAGGGGAGGCGCCTTCAAAGCAAGCTTTGTTGTCAGATATCGGACATTTTAATTATTTGAAGGGCGATTAGGCACGCCGAAACCAAAAGCGCTTCGGGGAAACGATTATGCATGGAAAAGTTTTAATTTCGAATTCGTCAATGTCTTCAGACTCGGATTTTCGATCGATTGAGTCAAGCCGAGTTGTGGTCGGTGTCAGTGACCTGCTGGTTGTTATTCTTTGAAACTTTATGTTTTGATAGTAGACTTGACGGAAAAAATGAAAAAAAAAAAAAAGTTAAAAAATTATAATTTTTACGAATTATAGAAGAATTAAAATTTTTGTTAATTTAAAATTACAATTGAAATTAGAAAAATT
Organism: Cotesia congregata; assembly: GCA_905319865.3. NCBI lineage: Eukaryota > Metazoa > Arthropoda > Insecta > Hymenoptera > Braconidae > Cotesia > Cotesia congregata. Next base: position 5,553,027 of record CAJNRD030001117.1, on the reverse strand, counting down.
TATAATTAAAATTAAATTTGTAAAATAATAGTTCGAACTGTAATTTTTTTAAGGCTTTATTTTTGAAGTGACGTTTATAAATAACTGACAAAAATATTGAATTGATTTGAAAAAAAAAAAATTATTGAATCAAGAAATTTTTTTTTGGTTTGAACAAATTTCATTCAGTTGAAAAATTTTTGTATTGAGGCAAATTATGTTTATTTTCTATGTAGATTTTATGTATTTTAATCTTACGAATTTAAAAAACTTCGTAGAGTAAATTCTTTACTTTTTTTTAATAAAAATTTTTTTTTTTATTTTATTTATTTATTGCTTTTTGGGAATTTCCCATAGCACTATATACATTTCATACAAAGTACTTATTTGATAAAAAATAATACATAATACAGAACAATGTCTACATTTCCAGTCATAGAAAAAATAATTGCACACATTTATATACTTGTGACCAAAAGAAGCGATATCACACATATGTACAGATAAATATACAGTGATATAAAATATAGAGCACATGAGTAAATATAAAATATTCTGATGAAATTAGTATGGTATGACAACATGACAACATGTTCGTGGTTTAAAGATAATGACTAGATTTTTACACTTATTCATATGCTTTGATGCATGCTGAAACAGAGTCAAAAATTATATTATGTAAAGAAAAAACAATAATAGTGTCAGTAGAGAATAAACTGCTGGGTCTTTTTTTATTTCATGCCGTAAGATGGACGGCGGAGTTCCTAGGGTCTATCAATTATAAGCATCGATTGTTTGAAAACGATGCTTGTAATTTCTACTTGCATTGCATATTTATGTTCTTTAGTAGTAATACTTTAGAAAATAATAGCGATACCCAGGGTTTCACTTGAATTTAAAAATTCTTGATCAAAATAAATATAATTTTTTTAATAAAAATAAAAAAATAGTTTTTATTAATTTATAAATTACAAAATGCGTATTTAAATTTTACAGCAAACGGTAGAAATAGTTAATTTTTAACATTGATTAAATGGGATTCAATGGATGAAAATATTTATTTAAAAATAGTTATTAAACTATTTGACCTTTAAATTTTTAATATGAATTGCATAATATTGTTATGATTTTATTTAAAAAAAAAACAGTTTGTCAAATTTTGTGGGATTAGAATGACGACGTATTAGAATGACAATATCAATAACCTTTATTCTTAGTTACAGTAAAAAATTTTGCGTTAAAAATTTTTATGTTAAATATTTAACACGTTTTTGTATTTATTTAACAGAATAAATGTTAAATTTACACATAAAAGTGTTGAATATTTTACTGCGTTTGATTCAATAAAAAAATTTCAATATTTACACGGAAAACGAATAAAGGAAAAATTACAATATAAATAGTAATAAATGTCGCTTCAAATTTAAAACTATAAAAATTACAGTTCGAAATAATATTTTTATAATTAAACTTTGAATGTTAATTTTCATAGTTTTAAATGTAATATTTACATTTTAGAATGTAATTTTTACAAAATCTGTAAAAATTGTAGAAAATACAATTTAAAACTGTAATTTTCCAGTTTTTCATTTGAAGCGTTTTTTTTTAGTGTAAAGATTTTTTTTCCGAATAACAAAAAATTGCATACAAAAATTTTTTGATAAATTTTCCTCTTTATTAATTTATTTTTTAAAAAATCCTAAAAGTTATAGTCCTAATATTTTCCGAAAAAAGTCAAATTTAAAAAAATACTCCATATATAAAAAAAAATACGATTAAATTTTCAATAAAGTTAAAAAAACATTGCAACGAACCCCGAATCAAAGTAAAGCAATACCAGCGACAAACTGGCATGCAAAAAAATTGAAGCATGGCGAAATTGAAAAAAAAAAATTCATTTATAAAGTACAAAGTACAGAGTAAAACCGAACTTAGCATTAACCATTACCAATAACAATTTTCTTGCTGGCAGTAAACTTAAGCACTCATAATACCCGGTAGAACAATAAGGGTTCGTAAAATTTATAAATGGGTGTTTGTGCGTACATCGAACAGGTATGTCCTGCTTTTCACCAGATCCACTTGTCCAAAAATTAGTTATACCTGACCATACTACAAACTACATACAACTTGCTCCCTCGGAGCTCCGAGGGATATTATGCCTGAGCAACCGCCCTTATCCCTAAGGCTCATTCCAACTTTATGGACATTAAAGCTTTACTTATTTCACTCGCTCACCATTATGCATTATACCGAATAGAACCCTCGGGCTGTAATTGCCGTGTGTCCTCAGACTTAAGTTTAAGCCTCAAATACTCATCCTCAGTCTTAACCTAAAACTCAGCTCTGTACTTTGGAACTAATGCCTTACCCCCTACAATAAATTTCTCAGGGTAATTAAATTTTTAAATTTTTACACTTTGTCCAGACACGTTAACAGCTTCAAGTCGGTATATTTAAATCTGTTTAGGATCGTAAATCATAAGTCAAGTGAAAATTGTTAATTTTAATGCCCTCAGGTACTCAAATAAAATTTAAATACTCAAATAAACAAGACCACATAAATTTTACTCCATCATTATATTTGTATATTCAATAAAATAATGTATCATATATAAAATATTTTTAACATTTTAATATTTACAATCTTCGAGGCTTAAATTTATTACAATATAAATTCTATCTATTTTTATAAATATTTTCCAACTAAACTTACTCTTTTATTTTCATAAAATCTTAATTATAAAATAAAAACAATTTACAAAATTACAAATTACATTTTATAAAAAATTTAAAAATTTTCACTTAGATTATTTACAATTTTGTCGTTCCTTATTGAGGAATTGTGAAATTTTTCAGGATTCCAAGAGAGTATTGACTAGATCACAGGCGTATATTTCAGTCCTTGCACATCCCGTACCAAATTTCTGAAAACAAAAATAAAAATTTTTATTAATTTTAAATTCACATTTTTTATCGATTTGATGTTTTTTAAAACTGTGATTTGTACTTTGGATTTGAGATTTTAAAAGTGCAGGTAGACGGGGTTGTCAGGTAGTGGAGGGCTTTGCGTTTAGAACTGCGGGAGTTTTTATACATATATATATGATATATAAGCTTCGGAAAGAGATAGAGGATAGGGATAGAGAGAAATAATAGCGTACCGGTTCAAAAACCGACAAAGAGGAGGGAGGCGACTGGTATATCCTGAACGTTCTTTCAGGCATTCAAGTTAAACGCACCGCGAGACTAAATTGTCCTGGGGATACTCTATGGGTGTATATATGTATATGTGTATATGAGGATAAAGATGGAGAAAAAAAGTATGGTATAGATCCGAACAATTCGAACATTCATTCAGAAAAACAAGATTTTTACAATCGCACTCATTTGTCACGATAATACATTTTTTAAAAATTTTCATTGTGGAAAAATTTTGTGTCATTGATTAAAATTGTTTGTCATTTTTAATATCTCAAATATTTTTAGGAAAATAAAATTTTAAAGAATTTTTAAGCTGACTTATGATCATTTTTTTTTTGTTAATAAATATTCAATTTTAATTAAGTTAATTGAAAACAAAATTTATTATTTTGAAGAATTTTTAATGATTAATTTGAAAATTTTATAAATTTTGACAGGATTAAAAAAATAAAAAAATATAAATCTGCAGGTGATTTTTAAAAAATTATAAAAAATTACACTTGTCAAAATGAGCATAAAATTATCAAAAATTGACAATTTAAAAATAAAAATCTTCACTTAAAAAATTCTGTATAGATTAAAATTAAAAAAGAAAAAATGCAGTTGTAAAAATTTTCCGAAAATGATGAAAAGTCACACGTCAATAATCAAAACAAATATAAAAAGAAACCAACCTGATAAAATTTCACTGTTGATTTTCCTGCCACTTGGTGATGACATCCAGCAATTCCTCATCGTCCGGACTCATGGGCTCATAATTAATATTGTACCCATCAGTATTCGGCGCATAGAGAGTAGTAAAAGTGGCACTGTATCCTTGACTTCCCGAAGAAGAAGTTTCGGAAACAAAGCTGGGTGTAGGCGAGCTGGATGCTTCAGAGCAAGGCAGCATGAAGTTCGAAGGACTGGGATTCTGCCTGAGATGCTGATGATGGAGATCCTGAATGTCCTGGTGAAGTTCGACCCTGGAGCCGCAGGTAGAGGAGGGGCTGGGCGAGCTGGAGCCAGAAAGAGCGCTTCCCATGTCAGAGCCATCATGGTCATCCAGCAAGCGCTGCAAGCTCCTGATGTACTCAACAGCCATCCTGAGGGTCTCAACCTTGGAGAGTTTTTTGCTTCCAGCCCTGGAGCCGCCGTGGGTCCCCGCAGTGTTGCCTCCCAGAGCTTGCGCAACACTTTGAGGAATGTGCTGCCTTAAAGTCGCAAATCCGTTGTTAACCTGCTTAACGCGGTTCCGTTCCCTGGCGTTTCTGCGGGCGACTGAGGCCGGCTGGTGTGGAACTGTTCCGTAAGGAGTAGTTTGGTACATCTTGTTGCTCCTTTTGCAGCTCTGGGCCTTGAGCTCGTTGGAACCCGAGGACAATCCTCCGGTTGAAACAATCACGTTGCTCCGGTGGGTCTGGAGATTCACGCTGTTGCTGGTCAAACTGTTATTTGAATGACTGTGATTGTGTTGTTGGTGTTGATGATGGTGCTGCAGAGTGTGAGCGTGGTGCTGCTGATGGTGCTGCATGGTCAACATTATGGGCGATGTGTTCTCGTCGTTTCCCACTAATGTCATATCACAAAACACCAATGTACTTTTTTTGAGTCGCGGCACTTGGAAAAACTTTGAGAATTTCGGAAAATTCAAACTTTCAATTACCGAACTTGGTACGCAAGATTATAATGATCAATGTTATTGTTAAATGATAAGTGTTAAACGGTTAGTGATTAACTGCACGATATGTTACGATATAATCGAAGTTATAGTTACTACCGAATGCACCCTCGATGCCTACGCAACGAAAGCAGCTCCCGAAATGTCGGCCGAAGAGGGTACCGCCGGGTTTTATAGGCTGCCTGGGCACGCGCCGCATCCCCACCCAGGCCCCGCGTAGGGCCCTCCGCCCCACCAGGACCTTCCGAGTACGAAAAGTAGCCTCCCACCTTACTTCGGACGATGCGTCCAGAGAAGGCTTAGGGACTCCCCTCTTTGCTTTTATTTCGAGAATTATTTCGGAGTTTTGCTGGAATTGTAAGGGATTTAATATTGTTTGGAAAATTGTCAATTTTTGGTTCCATTTTGATACTAGGAATGTTAGATAGAATTTTTTTAATTGTTTTTGAAGTCATAAGTTTTGAATTTGGGTTTTTTTTTTAAATAATTGGTAAAATTGGTATTAATTTTAACTTTTAGAAATTTATTAAAAATAGGATTGTTGAATTATTTGAATTTAATTACAATTTTTGGCATTTCAAATATTAAATAATTGAAAAATATCATTTTTTATCGATAAAAATTATGAAGAAAATTATTTTCTAATTTTTGGTAGTTTTATTTCTTAAAATTCAATTGAAAAAAAAATTTTTCATGCTTTTTTACTGAAAAATTTAATCTATAAATTTTTTTAATTTTTATTTTTTGATTTTCTTATAAAAAAATTTGTACCAAAAATTTTATTTTAATTTTTTATTGCAAAATTTAATCAAAAAAAAATTTTTTCATGCTTTTTTACTGAAAAATTTAATCTTTAAACTTTCTTTTTTTTATTTTCTTATTAAAAAATTTGTAGCAAAAATTATATTTTAATTTTTTATTGCAAAATTTAATCAAAAAAAAATTTTATTAAAAAATTTGTTTCAGTTTTTAATTATTTTTACCGTAAAAAATTTCCCCAAAATTTTTGGCTATTTTTCTATCAAAAACTTGGAACTAAAAATTTTTAAAAAATTTTCCTAAATATTCAATATAAATTTTAAAGAAAATTTGAAAATTTTCATAAGAAAAAAATAAACTTGACTAAAAAAAGTGAAAAAATTTAAAGATTAAGAGCAAGAAGAAGCTTAGAGAGTTAAAAAGAAAAATAAGGGGGGTGAAGGAACGCGTGTGTGAGGGGAAGTATAAGACGCGAGCCTCTCCCTTCCTTAGACTCTGGCGCGCGCCGTACCACCGCCTGATCCCCCACCTTAAGTTGCCCGCGGGGCGCATCGCGTGCGATCCACCGCGCATCTTCGATATATGTTGTATGTTGTGTATGTTGTATACTGGCTCGCGCTCTCCTCCCTTCTTTCTTCCCTTCACACACATAAGCTTCCATACACACATATATATCTTAGTATACAAAGCACCCGTCTTGCCTGACTCTTGTATCTGCTCTTTGCTCCCTATATCGCTCCTCTCCTCACTCTACCGGTTGCCGTACCAGTTGATGGTTGATGGTTGATGCGAACCAGAGAACAGAGATGCTGAGCCCGTGGTAGCAACACGTTCTCGGACGTCTTCTGTTCTCTGCTCCTATCCCTATCCACTGAAATATGCTCCAGAACCAAACACCAAACTCCAAACAGGTATCAAGTCTCTACTCTCGTCTCTTCTTCATCTTCATCTTTAACTTCAGCTTCTTCTGCCCGAGCCGCAATTCGAGACTGAGTTAACTTAACGAGGAACAAGTGCTCTTATTGCGTAGGTCGATGCGTGAAAGTACTCATTTATTTTATCATATTTATATTTATATTTGTGTTAAGGTAGTTATTTGTAAGTACGACCACTTTCATACTCTCAATTTTGATATTTTGGACATAGAAGTTGATAAATGTTGGAGAAAAATTTTTGTGGAAAGTTTAAGTGTTTTGATCGACTATTTCATGATTTAAAAAAATTTTTTGGATTTATAATTTTAGAGATATAAAATTTTGAAAAGTGTCGAAATTGTAGAGCTGAATTTTTGGAAACTCATTATTAATGTTTAAATGGCTGTAACTTTTGAACCAATGTAGATAAAAAATTAATATAAATTTTTTTCGGTAGATTAGTCTTTTAGCTTTAATTTCATTACTATGATCATCAACTTTCGATCAATAGTTTCTAATATAGATATTTTTTTAAAATAGTTTGTCTAAAACATAATGATAAATTTTTGGAAACATTATTAATGTTCAAATAGTTGTAACTTTTGAACCATTCAAGATAAAAATTTGGTCCAAATTTTTTTGGGTAGATTAGTTTTTACCCTTCAATTTCATTTTTGTGATTATCAACTTTCGAACGATAGTTTTTGAATTATCAGATTTTGAAAAGTGATAGTATTGAAAGATTATTATGAATTTTTGGTAACTCATTATTAATCTTCACATGAACATAACTTTTGAACCATTGAAGATAAAAAATTGATGTACATTTTTTTCGATAGATTAGTCTTTTAGCTTTAATTTCATTATTATGATCATCAACTTTCGACCAATAGCTTCCAAGATAAATATTTTTTTAAAATAGTTTGTCGAAAAAATAATGATAAATTTTTGGAAACTCATTATTAGTGTTCAAATGGTTGTAACTTTTGAGCCATTCATAATAAAAATTTAGTCCAAACTTTGTTGAATAGATTAATTTTTACCCGTCAATTTCATTTTTGTGATCATAAACTTTCGAGGGATAGTTTTTGAAATATCAGAGTTTGAAAAGTGATCGTACTGAAATATAATTGTGAATTTTTGGAAATTCCTAATAAATGTTTAAATTTTCATAACTTTTGAACCATTAAAGATAAAAAAATGGTCTAAATTTTGTTGAATAGATTAGTCACTTAGCTTTAATTTCAATTTTATATTGATGAAGTTTCCATTTATAGTTTCTAAGATATGAATTTTCAAAAATAATGAAAATAATAACTTGAAATAAAAAATAACAAGAAACTCCCTCAAAAAATTGATTAATGAAAAACGTCGCGATAAATTTATCACTTAACCATCAAATCCAGAGTCTCAACTTGCAAAGTAAAGCACTGTCATGGAAACACGTTGGATTTTTTGAGCCAGCATCTTGCAGCGCGACAAATTTCTCGACCGCTAACCATCAGGTACCTTCATTATCTCGTCCTCGAGACCCAGTGCGCGTAGCACGACACTTATTGTTAGTTATACCCTGGAGGGTGCTGCTGCTCTTCAATTTTTTCCCTCCTTCAGTTTACAGTCCGGGGTCCTTTCCCACACCGAGTTTCTTGTCCACAAAAATGTCGACCCAGGTGACAACGCCGAGATTCGCGGACGCGTCGTCAAAACTCTAAATAAAGCCGCCATATCCCACACCCTTGACACCAAACAATCCTTTCTTTCCTTTTCCTTTTCCTTTTCCTTCTCCGTTGGACTTTGCCTTCCCAGCAACCTTACGATCCACCCAAGTACCTGCTTTGTTCTCTCTTGGCAAAGTCAAGTGTCCGATTTATTACTACCAGGTTCTTACATCTCCAGGCAACGGCAATAATCTTTGATGGCTATCATCTTTAAAAACTCTATATCTTAAAAACTATAGAAATGGAAACTTCATCAATATAAAATTGAAATTAAAGCTAAGTGTCTAATCTATTTAACAAAATTCGGATCAATTTTTTATCTTCATCGGTTCAAAAGTTATCCATAAATTATTTATTTAATAATTAAATATTTATTTAATAAGATAATTATTAAAAAAATCAAAATTTATGACTTAATAATGAACTACAAAACTAAAAAAAACCTTGATAATAATTGTAAATAACTTCTGACAAGTAAAAATTTATAAAGTTTTATTTAAATTAATTTTATTTAATTGGTCACATAAGCATCACAGCTGAAAATTGCAAAATCTGTACCGAACGACCTTAAGAAAATTTATAAGTCCTTGCAAGAACTAAGGATGCGCAATTAATAATACCCTCAATTAAAAACCGCGACAATACCATAAAATAAATTTAATTAACTCTAGACCCGTTAAAATAGACAACATGACAGTTAGTAATTGCAGGCATTGAAATGTTAACAATAACACTAACAATAATAATAAACATATGAAATGATAATGGGAATTAAAAGAGTCGCTTGTAATACACAATGGCACATTTATTTAATGAATAAATAAGCGCAATGGGTTTAAAATTAGTCTGATTATTCGTTTTCTCCGAATCGGATCGTCCTGGAAACCTGCTTTGGTTGTACCGATACCACCAGAGCTCATAAGCCATAAATATATGCATATATAGGTAATTACCGAATCACGTGTATGTACAAATACAGCTCGCACGGTGATGATACGTTTGCCACGGCTATCAACCGAATTTCCTCCCATTGATCGTGAACCAATTTCGGCTTTAATTTTAATCCCATTTTACATTTTTTTTGTTCTTTTCTCGGTAAGGAGTCGGTATTATTTTTTATTGACACCTGTGTTGCAATTTCTTTGAGAAAGCCATGACTAAGACATTTTTTTAATAAAATTAACTCTTTTTTGTTTTTATTCAACTCTGAAATTCTGGTATTTTTTAATATCATTTCTTGGAAATTATTTACTGAGATATATAATTTTGAAAATAGTCTAAATCATATAGTTTTAAATTTTGGAAACTTATCATTAATCTTCAAATGGTCATAACTTTTGAACTATTGAAGATAAAAACTTGATCCAAATTTTTTCCGATAGATTATTCTTCCAGCTTTAATTTCAGTTTATAAATTATCAATTTTTTAATAATGATTTTCAAGTTATAAAATTTTCAAAAATTGTCTTCCTAAAAATCAATTGCAAATTGTTGGAAACTCATTATTAATCTTCAAACGCTCACAACTTTTGAACCACAAAAGACAAAAAATTGATCTAAATTTTGTTTGACAGATTAGGTCTTCATCTTCAATTTCATTCTATTAACCATGAAGTTTCGACATAAAGTTTTCAAGATATAAAATTTTCAAAAATACCCTTTTTAAATTATAATTATAACTTTTTAGAAACTCATTTATAATCTTTAAATGGTTACAACTTTTGAACTATTGAAGAGAAAAAATTGGTCCAAATTTTGTTCTCTACATTAGTTTTTTTGCTTCAATTTCATTTTTATATTCATCAAATTTTGACCACTAGTTTTTAAGATATAAAATTTGCAAAAATAACTTTTTTAATACACAATTATAAATTTTAAGAAATTTATTCTAAATGTTCAAATGGTCACAACTTTTGAACCATTGAAGATAAAAAATTGATCCAAATTTTATTAAATAGATTAGGTCTTATAATCTTCAATTTTACTTCTAAAACCATCAACCTCCACCCACTATTTTTCTCGCTATCAACCTTCAAACCTTAAAATCCGGAAAACTTCCCAATTACCTAGAACTAGAACCCAATCACCGAAAAAACTAAAAAAAATCTCCAGATGAGATCTCCAGCAACAATTTAGCGTTTTAACGACCGATGTCCGACTAATGTTTCTGGATATTAAATTTCGCCGTCATAAATTCCAATTAAACATGATCAAACGACAAAAAGAAGCTGTAAGTTCCCGATATCGTATAAAATAATATAAAATACTTAAATCAGAATGGCATATCTGGACAATCGAGTCAGATCGATCTATAAAGCTCCCTAGAGAGTGGATAGTCGATATGCCGATCGAAGAATCGAACCCTCGTTCATCGAATGATCGACTGGCAAAACTACCCCATTAAGATCGTAATCTCCCGATCACTTCTTGCTCACCAAAAATAACAACCACAACAACATTTCGATCGAGGCTTGCCTATCTATCCCAAATACCTTTTTTTTTTTGCATTTCGACGTGTGGCCCGCGGCTAGTGCGTGCTATCTTCTCTTGGATTATTATTCTGGACCTTTTTTTTCAATAAAATACATATTGTATATTTCCAAACAGGAGTCTCGAGATCTATAGATCGGCAATCACAGTCACTAATCACTGCATCGGTCATCTCACCACGCCGGTAATTAATTTTGTGATAATTGCCGGTCCATGATTTTAACCAGTGCAATTTTATATACTTTTTTTTTATTTTATGCTCCGAAATAAATTCCGATGGGAATGCAATTAAGCGGGTATTAATTGAGGAGTCAATGAGGAAGAACGTACGGTTATTAATGATCTCCATCAACAGTTATAAATGAAAGTATACCCTGTCCTGGCTCTCGATAAATACATACATTTTCGAAATACACCCGGGTCGATAATAAAACATTATTTTTACTTTAAATTTGAGTAAAAATTTTGGCAATTTTTATTTGCTTGTTTATTTCTATAAGTGTGAAATTTTCAAAATTTTAATTAGTTAATTCGAATATAGAATGACCTATAATAAATTTATGTTTTATGGATTTACTTCTTTTTTTTTTTTTTTTTTTTTTTTTTTTTTTTTTTTTTTTTTTTTTTTTTTTTTTTTTTTTTTTTAGTTACTTGAGCTCAATGTTAAAATAGATTTAAACATCTTTCCCAGTAAAATTTGAAGTTCAGTGGTACCAAATACGTATTTTACAGCCTATCTAAGTAAAGGGAGACACAAATAGAGAACTTAAAATTAAGAGGATTAGTTCTTGAGCTCCCAGCTCTCGTATTAGCGAAAGACGACACCCCACAGAGCTTGACCGACGGGTAACTAGTAATTTAGAGATCCAAAGTCTTAAATGATAATTTACGGTAGTATTATTATTTTTTTTTCTCTCTTTCGGAAAAATTTAACGCCGTCTCTAATGAAGAAAATACGATACTTATTTTTATTGATTTCGGGGAAATAAGATTTATGAAGAGAAAAACTGATCAGAGTTTTTAAAGAGGATCGAATTTCTTTAAAGGAGTTGGAGGATAAGAGAGAAATTTTGAGAAAAAGCTTGTCAACACTAACTTTGGTTGAACGAACAATATATAGCCTGATATAATCAATTTTTGTATCAGCTTATATATGGACAGATCAGGATATATAAAAATTATTTATGGCTATGTCAAGACATATATGGCAGTATATATCCATAAATAATGTTTGATATAGCTTTGTATATCCATATATAGCTTGATATGGCTAATTTACCATATCATGCCATATATGGAAACATCAAATTTTTTTATTAAGGCCATACGTATTATTTATATTAATATATATCTTTTAATATGGCCATATATGACCTGATATGGCTAATTTTCATATATGGCCATTTATGACCTGATATGGCTAATTTTCATATATGGTCATTTATGACCTGATATGGCTAATTTTCATATATGGCCATTTATGGGAGTATCAAATTTTTTACTGTGGCCATATCAGGTCATATATAATTATTATATGGCTTTATATGTCCATATATGGTCTGATATGGCCAATTTCTATATCAGCTTATAAATGAAAAGATCAGGATATATACAAATTATTTTTGGCTATGTTAAGACATATATGGCAGTATATGTCCATATATAATGTTTCATATGGCTTTGTATATCCATATATAGCTTGATATGGCTAATTTCCCATAGGCCATATATGGCAGCATCAAATTTTCTGTTAAGGCCTTACGTATTACATATATTCATATATATCTTTTAATATGGCTATATATGACCTGATATGGCTAATTTTCATATATGGCAATTTATGGGATTATCAAATTTTCTACTGTGGCCATATATTCATATATATCTTTTAATATGGCTATATATATGACCTGATATGGCCAATTTCTATATCAGCTTGTATATGAAAAGATCAGAACGTTTCAAATTATATATGGCCATATCAAGCCATATGCATGGCATATTTGTCCATATACAATGTTTACTATGGCTTTTTATGTCCATATATAGCTTAATAGGCTAATTAGCTGGATCAGGCGTATCAAAATTCTGTTATGGCTTAATATGGCCTGATATGGCTCCATATAAAAAATATTTTATATGAGAATTTTAATACGCTGTAACTTTTTTCTGAAAGTTAATAAAAGCGAAAGTATTTAATATAAGTCCTTATAATATACCATACCTGATATCATTAAAGTTTGAGATGACATACATTAGCATGCCTGTGCTCGATAGTTGACACACATGAGATACGCGAGTACCTGTTTTATAGACACATGTGCTCCATCAGGAATCAAAGGGAGACTACGGGCTACAGTTTACAGTCTACATATACACCCCAAATACGAATATCGATTTCCACATGTTAGCCTCTACTTGGCGACTAGCATCTGTCATACACGACCCGGCACAGGTTATATTACGTATACAAATTCCGTGGTACGCATGGGGTATAGTTATACTATGACACAGTGCGTATACACTGTCTGGATGCTTACACTACGAGGGGGATAAGAACAGCTTTATATTATATATTATATAATGTATGTATATGTGCATGTGTGCATGTATGTATAATCTAAATACCTCAAGTTGAGCCGCTAGGAGTTAAAGGGAACCAACTCGTGATCATGGGCCATGTGATGGATATATGGAGTAACGTATGCAACATATGTTTTGTTTTTTATCAGTATGTCATTTGTGAGTTCGTTAGACACCGTGCGAAAAAACTCTTTTGGTATCTTTTTTACAGTTTTATAGTTTTAAAAATTATTTTTGAAATAATAATAATAATAATAATAATAATAATAATAATAATAATAATAATAATAATGATCTTGACTTATGAATTTTATTATTACTAGCAACCTTGCAGTCACTATATATGTGATTTCCGTGACTTGTGAACTATAAATAAATAAAATTTTGCTTTATTAAATAATGACTTTCGTTAAATTGCACTGTACTTTTTTAACTATTGACGTTTTTAAAGATATGAATTTTTGGTATATTTTTCATATATACATATATATAAATATATAAATGTATGAAAAATTGATGTGGGTACTCAAATGAAAGGTCTTGACGAGTGTAACATTGAAATGAGCTTATATCTTTAAAAATGTCAATATTTCACAAGATACATAGTCATTTCTTAATTATTGACATTTTTTAAGATATAAGCTCATCCCGATGTTACACTCATCAAGAGCTTTCATTTGAATACCCACATGCAGTTTTGATATATTTTTCATATATACATATATATAATATATATATAAATATATGAAAAATTGATGTGGGTACTCAAATGAAAGGTCTTGATGGGTGTAACATCGGGATGAGCATATATCTTTAAAAATGTCAATAGTTCACAAGATACGAGGTAATTTCTTAATTTATGTATCTTGAGATAGAGCAATTTCGAATGCAGCTTAAACACTTATCATCATAAATTGACTATTGGTGAGAATGATATGAAACATTGAAAAGGCACAACTCCAGGTCAAGACTAATGCAATGATACCAAATTTAACCATAAAAATCCATTTTATCATATAAATACACTGGCCACAAAATTTTTCTTATTCTCTTAATTAATAGTATAGATTATGGCTGAAATATTAAATATACAAAAAAAGGAGAAATTTTGTGTAGAAAATTAAATTTTTTATAATAAAAGTTCTTATAAATTTTTAATATTTTAGTCACAATATTGATTTAAACAAAAAAAACTTTATTGATGAATTAAAAATAATTTTTCAAATTAATGATGATAATAATAATAAATATTTTCAAAATATTTATCTGATATTTAATTTAAAAACAATTAAAAAATATTTCTTATAGATTTATGTACCGCCATAAGGCGCAACCAGATGTTTCAGGCGCATAAAAAAATTGCCGAATTTTTTTTTAGCTCAAAAGATATAAATATATAAACAATGTATGTACATATTTTTTTTGCCAAAATATATAACACTAATTAATTGATTTTTTAAGAGAGAGTGTAAGAAAAGTTAAAAGTTGAACTTGTAATTATAAATAAAAGTACATTATGATTTATGATTAATAAGCATGGCAGGTAGAAGTAGATGGAGGTTGGAGGTACATAAGATAATAATAATAAAAGTAAAAATAAAGAAAAATAATAATAAGATGCTCTTGGTTCTTGCATACGTACTTGTACTTACAAGTACGTAAATATGCAGTAAAAGTGTTAAATTAACGTACGACCTTGTGTCAGACTTGAGACTTGACGCTCCTCATAATCGAATGCACACAAACGCAATGGGGTGTCGATGATCCCCCTCGTTGGATTAAATATGCAATCACGTCTTAATCACAAATACATTTAATTCTACTCACCTCGCGATCTCTCACTCTGCAATTTAATTTTTTCGACGTAAGTTATTTTACTGACTAGCAAAAAATTTATTATCTAGTCATCTCGCTTCAGCCTCATTATCGTCATTGTAATCACCGGAAATTACAAAAATAATATTTAATAATAATATCAAGATTCACGTTTACAATACATGCTGGTAAAATTAAGTTGATTGATTAAATCAAATGTCACGTTAGATTTGAACACGAAAAAAAAATTTCTTGGCTCAAGTACGATTTTTTTCCAATCAAAATTAATATTTTTTAATTAAAAAAAAATTATTAAATTAAGAAAGATAATTTTTTTCAAAAAAAATTTTTCGACCAAAATATTTTTTATTTTTCTGTCAAAATTAATTTTTTTAATATTATTAATTAAAAAAAAAAAATTATTTAATTCAGAAAAATAATTTTTTTCCAGAAGAAATTTTTAGACCAAAATATTTTTGATTTTTCTGTCAAAATTAATTTTTTTAATATTATTAATTAAAAAAAAAATTATTATATTAAGAAAAATAATTTTTTTCAAAAAAAAATTTTTCGACCAAAATATTTTTGATTTTTCTGTCAAAAAAGCAAATTTTTGATTTTTAAAATAAATTTTAAATTAGAAAAATAAAAATTTAACTCCAAAAAAAAATAAAAAAGAAACAAATGCCCTTTTATTAAAATTAAATCCCAATCCTTGACTTATTAAAAATCCTTGACACCTATTACTTAACAAGTCATGATTGTCAGCATGAATTTCAGCCGATCGATGAGATTAATTCCCGCTCAATGCCGAAATAAATAAATACAAAAGCCGGAGAAAATAAAATGTAATACATTAATTCCAAAAACTAACAGTTGATTCTCCAGAAAATGAATTTGCTCTTTTAAAAAAAATTCAACAGTTCTACCGTCAATAAAATTTATCTAGGCGCAGGATTTAGATCTTTCCACCGCCAAAGTTTGTGTTTACCATCAAAATATCTTCTTTTTTTTTTTTTATTTGTACAGCTTCAACCTGCTGTTTGCAAAATCGTGTTTTGTTTAAGAAAAATTAATAATTTTTTATTGAAATACCACCAACGAGCAAATGTTTATGAAAGAATAATAAATCTACTCGGAAAAAAATAAACTAGCTATAAATGTCTTGTTAACAAACATTTAAACAGCAATAACAATTTATTTTTATAGTTATATTTATATTATTGACATTTATTTATTTTTAAAAATCGATAAACTAATCTCAAATCTTAATCTTGTGCAAATAATAAAATTTAATGTTAAATGTTGATGAATAGACTCGTTGTCATTGTGAATCGGGCCACAGAACGACTATCTTCGTTTAGTTCCAAGATTTATTCTTTCGAAAAAATTTTTTGTAAATGTGTGTGCGTTATGTCCGCGTTGATAAACCAGATTCAATAATATGTAAAATGAATAGGCAAAATCAAGAAGATTTCCACCATTTACTTTTTCTTTTTTATCTTGTATTGAGGATTATGCTGGTTGCTGGTAATAAAGTGAAGAAATAAACAAAGTAAGTAAGTAAATGCTGGTGTATGCACTAAAAATATTTTTTTTTATTATTAATACTCCGGTTTTTTTGTCGAAAGATCAGTATGAAAATATTTATCCCGTCAGGAGAATAAAAAATTTTTTTTCATTCATAAAATGAACGCCTTTGTAGTGTAACCTAGTCTTGTCTTGTAACAAAAAGGATTTTTGAAAAGACACACGATTTTGACGGAGCGCTACATGAGCCAGAGCTCCTGGAGTTTTTGAGGTAAATAGTGCAGATCATCGGGGTCCAGTGTATTTTTTTTTTGGAGCTTTCTATGGAAGTGATGAAGGGAAAGTGATTGTAGATATTTGCGGTGATTTTTTTTTTTTGAAAAATTTTAGGTATGTACTATAAAAAATTAGCAGAGCGATTTAAACCCTCCTAAGTGAAATTCACTGGAAGAAGAATTTTATTTATATTATTGATAAAAAAAAAACGCCATTCGACAACACCCAATATGGATAGATACACGGAGAAAAAGTAATTATACTACCAACTATACAAAAATAGTAACTCGTACTATCTAAAATGGTAATAAAATTAATTAGTAACAAAATAATAGGTGGTATCATTGACAATTGCAATTACATGTAATAGTTACTATTAATAATGGTCACGATTACTATCGAAAATAATAATTGTAATTATTATAAATTATAACTGTTACAATCAAAGATGATAACTGTAACCATCTCAGATTGTAAAAATTCTGAAAGAAAAAATAATATAAATTCACTCAATTAAATCCTTTATTTACATCCATATTTTAACTAATCTACATTTTTAACTTCCCGCTAAGAAAATTGAAAATTTTCAAAAATCGGGAAGTTATTGTTTTCATCCCGTTTTTCGAAAATCGAGTTTTCATCAGATCTCGACGTTTTGAGGTCCTA
>CAJNRD030001117.1:5457493-5527678 GCA_905319865.3 Cotesia congregata | reverse complement strand
TACTATACAAAAATAGTAACTTCTACTATTTAAAATGGTAATAAAATTAATTAGTAACAAAATAATAGGTGGTATCATTGACAATTGTAGTAGTTACTATTAATAATGGTAACGATTACTATTGAAAATAATAATTGTAATTATTATAAATTATAACTGTTACAATCGAAGATTGTAACTGTAACCATCTCAGATTGTAAAAATTCTGAAAGAAAAAGTAATATAAATTTATTTAATTAAATCCTTTATTTACATCCATATTTTAGCTAATGTACATTTTTTTCTTTGAAATATTAAAATACTTTAAATTCCCTTCAAAATTTTTTTTTGAAAATTTGATTTTTTTTTTAATTAAAAATTTTTTTTTTTGAAATTTTAATTTTTTTTAATTTTTTTTTAATTTGAATTTTATTGAAAATTTTGATTTTTTTGGAAATTTCAAATTTTTTTTCAAAAATTTGACGTTAAAACTTGTTTTAAACAAATAAAAATTTAAATATAATTTCAACCCGAATTTAATCCCGATTTTTTGTGCACTACCGCTGCTTTTAGTTTATTCAGAAATGCATCCACGGTAACGCAGATTCTTAAATTTTTTAATATTTTTTACTAGCTTAGATAGTAGTTATTATTATTACTGATGGTAACTATAACCATAAGGTTATATTAGAAATTACGATTTTGATAATAGTAGTAACTAATTAAAATAATAACAGTTATTATTACTGATTAGTAGAGCCGAGAATTTAGTTTTTTTAAAAGAGAGAGACAGCAGATAGGCGTAGCCAAGCGTTCTGATTGGTCGTAATAAATTAATTGTTTTTTGTTTTTCGCAATCAAGTGAAGACAGCAGTTTGAAGGAAAAATAAAAATTAGATTGCTAATCCAACATGAAAATATAAAAAATATGTCAAAAAAAAAACAGGTTAGTTTGTAGATGTTAAAGTGCTTGTAAACAAATACAAGTCCGTACTGCTCAAATAAATAAAGAAGAGAATTTCAAGCACAGTGTTGTGACCAAAATGTTTGATGAAATTAATTTAAAGTGAACAGTGACAAGCTGGCGATTTCGCTGGAGATCGCGTAAAGGAATTGCTCCCGGTCTCACTGGTAATTTTGCTGGACATCGCACTGATGGTCTATTTAAAGGTCTCGCTGGAGGTCATGCTAGAACTCTTGCTGACGGTCTCGCTGGAGATCACGCTGACGGTCTTTCTAGAGGTTTCGCTGACGGTTTTGCTGATGGTCTCACTGGAGGTCGTTTTGCTGGAAGTTGTGCTAATGGTATTGTTGCCGCACTGTAAAAAGAGCGGTGTTAAAAATGGACTTATTTTAACACCGCGCGGTGTTAAAATAAAATAACACCGGCGTAGTTTTCCGGTGTGAAAACACCGGTGTTAAATCGGTGTAAAAACGAAGTAATACCACGGTGTAAAAGCAGAGTAAACAGTCTATTTAAAATATCAAGATTATAAAATCTACACAGTAAAAAATTTTGCGTCATTGCGTCAAAAAACTTAGTGTTAAAAATTTTTGTGTTAAATATTTAACACTTTTTTGTGTTGATTTAACATTTATTGTGTTAAATTAACATGAAAAAGTGTTAAATCAACACAAAAAAATGTTAAATATTTAACACAAAAATTTTTAACACTAAGTTTTTTGACGCAATGACGCAAAATGTTTTACTGTATACAGTTCGCAATAACATTTCTAATATTCAAACTTTAAATGTTAATTTTTACATCTATAAATATGTAATATTTACATTTTACAATGTAATTCTCACAAAACCCGTAAAAATTACAATCTGAAATTGTAATTTTTACATTTTTTTATATGAAGCGCCAAGTTACATTGTATAATGTAATTATTCTCTTTTTTTTCATGAAAAAATAATGTTAAATTTAGTTTTCGGTTTATAGAAGTTGCTTAACAAAATTTAATTTTTAATAAATTTTCAAATTCAAAATTATTGAAAAAAAAATAATAAAATATATCAAAAAATTGATTTGTCCATGTTTTAAATACATGATTTACTTAAATTTAATAAATTAATTTAGTTGTCTTAAATTTAATCATAATATAATTTTTTGAAATTCTAATTTTTTTTTAAATCTTAAACTTCTGATCATATTTCAAATCATCATCATTATTACGCATGACATATTATTTAAAAAAAATACCATCATATCACCCTTATTGTTTACTCGTAATTTTTTGTTCATATAATATAAACATTCTGTAAATTTTCCATGAATACTTAAACATCCTGTTCCTTCTGAAAATACTCTCAAAATAACTACTGAATTCCAAGAATAAGAACCCTGTCATATATTGATGACTACAAAAATAAATAAAATTACCCATAGTAGATTGAAACTCGAACAAAGAGACCCTGGATCAGTATAGCAGGTATGTATTCTTCTTCCATCTACAGTACATAATTCGGATCAGCAGTTAGCAGGTAAGGCAGACTCAAATGAGTACCTGCTTTCTCTCTATTCAGTTACAGGTTTGAAAACACAATACAGAAACCCGGATTTGCGCACTGGCAAGCTGTAAACGCTGGCGTCATGGCGTCGTAGAAATAAGAAAGCTGAGCGTCACTGACTAACAAGTGCCCCGCCTTTTTTTCTCAAACGATCTTCATCCTCAGATTTTTTATCTTGAGAACCAACGAAGAACAATTTCTAAATTATAATTTAGTGAATAATAATATTTACAAAGTAAAATATCTTCAACATCAAAAAATAATTTAATACCGGAAAATTTTTAACACCGCTTTAACATCGGAAAAAAATATTTACACCGGCAGCGGTGTTATTTTAACACCGCAAATTTTAACACCTACACCGCTTTGGACTTACCCCGGTTTTTTTTACAGTGCGGTCTCGCTGGAGATCACGCTGACGGTCTCGCTGGAGGTCGTTTCGCTAGAAGTTGTGCTAATGGTATTGCTGCCGGTCTCACTGGTAATTTTGCTAGCGATAACGGTGATGGTATCGCTGGAGATCACGCTGACCTTTTTTTTTAGAGGTCTCGCTGGTAATCACGCTGAGGGTTTTTCTGGGAGTCTTGCTAGAGATCACGCTGCCGATTTTTTTACTACTATTACGATTAGCATCATAATAGTAGTAGTTACCATCAGGATGGTAAATACCACAATTCAGATGGTTTACTTAATTATTTAAATAATATTTACTACTATCAAATTCAGTTAATAGATTTTAACATAACTAGATAATAAACTCTACTATAAAATTTTTTCCGTGTACTTGATTTAAGAAAAATATTAATTTTCGAATTTTTCTACGCCAAAAAACTACTTAAAATTTTTTTAAAAATAATTTTTTTCTCAAATCAAAACTCTTGATGAATCAACTATTTTTTTTTTTTTTCAGTGTTGATTTTATTTCAAATCAAACTGAAAACTAATGAGAATTTCATTGATTGATTGCATTGATAAGAATCAAAAAGTGTATTTAATTCCCAATAATCTAGACAAAGCAAAAACACAAAACATAGTTAAAAAGCGAAGACTAAAATAAAAAATGATGTTTGATAACAAAGCGCGATGACGAAGGACTAAATATTTCGAAGCGTCTTTGATTGGGCCGCTTATTCAAAATTCGTTCTTCTTTTGGTTCTGGCTTGAAGTAATCCCGTCAAACAATGTCTCACTCCCGGTAATTCCATAATCACCTGACTTATTAACTCACCGGGAGCCAATAATTATGATTGCTGGTAATTAACGAGTAAGTCTGGTAAAAAATAAAACGAGAGCACTAAAAACTAAAAGTAAAGGCCTCTTCAATCGTAATCATTCTCTCGATCTTTACTTCTTATTTTCGGTTCCATTATTCTCTTCTGTCTCTCCGCCCTCTTTCCGATCAAAAGAAGTTCGACTTATTTACAATAAAAGTTATTTTACTCCTTAAAAATTTATTTTTACTCAACAAAAAATATTTTCAAAAATTCTGTTTTTTATAAAACAATCTTATAAATTAAACAAAAAATAAAAAAAAAAATAAATACTCAAAGGAGAGAGCGCCAGGCGGCAGCAGGTGAAAGGAATCTTACATCGCACTTGAGTTTTTAAAAATTTTAAATAATTACATACAAAAAATAAATAACGAGGATTTTGATTTTTTTATCTCGAGCTTATTTTTATTTTTATTATTATTATTGTTAGTATGGATTTTAATTTTTATTTTTATATAAAACGGAGCAATTTAACGAATGCATTTTTGTCAAACTTCGGTACTTCGATACATCATGCACGAGGACATTTGAACGAGATATGCGGGTCTCTAAAGCTACCAATTTTGATTGCAGCTGCCGTGTACACATCACACAATCACACAAGGATACAGATACCGATACCAAATAATAAAGTTAATATCTTAAACTTGATTTTTATGAATCTCTATTTTTTCCTTTTTGACAATAGTTTTTGTCTACACATCCGCTTTTTATCAAATTTCAATGATATAATAACAATGTTTACGGAGATTTATTGATATTTGTATGGACAATGATGGTCATCGTCATCATCGAATTTCGGAATTTTGTTGTACTTAACTTACACTGAAGCTTTTACTCAAAATAAATAAAGATACGGACACGTGCCGAGAAATTATGCAAGTTCATTTTTAGATGAAATTGCAGTTTTTTTTTTTAAATACATGTGTGTAGACATATTTCTCTATAAGAAATTCTGGGTTCTGTTTTTTGAATACATACGAGGAAAAAATGTACTTGAAATTGTAAAGGTTGTTTTCATCTTTACACTGTAAAGATTTGCAGAGTGACTCTTATTGGATAGAAAAAAACAAAATTGATATTTGTTTAAAAATTACAAAATGCAAATTCAGTGTACACCCTCATTAATTTTTAAATTTCGGAGTTTTTTTTCTCGGACAATCATTTAGATTTTATTAAATTTAAGCATATCAGTAATGAGTAATGTTTCATAATTTTTTTGGATCAATTTTTTCATAAATTCAATATAGAAAAATGTAGTTTTTTCAATTAAAATGTTTATAAATAATTCAAAAATTCACAAAGATAAAATAAAGGCAATTTTTGGTTTTTAAACTTAAAAAATTTAAAATAAAAAAAAATTTATTTAAATTTAAATGAAAAACTTGTATTAAAAAAAATATAAATTATTAGCTCCTCTATAGAAATTTGTTACAAAATGCGAATTTAGAAATTAAAAAATTAATAAAACTTTTTTCTTTACTTTTATACAACAAATAAAATTTTGTTTTTAATTTCTGCAAGTAGAATTTTTAAAAAAATTTTCTCTATAATAATTTATTTGTTAAAAAATCCCAAAAATTTCCATTTTTAGTTCATTTTACTAACATTAAAGTAATTAATTTTATTTAATAACACATAGGGATGTTAACGATTAATTATTTTCAACTTTTTACGTCAGGATTTATCAACAAAACTTCAAAAAAAATTTATGAAAATTTGATTTAAATTTTTTGAAAATTATAATTGAAATTTACAACATTAAATCTTTAAGTCTTTGTTAATAATTTTACATATAAAACTTGTTTCAATGTAATTTTCTACAACGTAACAATAATAAAAAAAAAAATTTTTATTTCTTCTAAATATCAATAACCAAAAAATATTCAAATAAGCGAGTACTAAGTGCTCACAAAACCCCTTATGTCCTTGAGCAGTCTTACGAATTGTTTTACCAAACAATGGCAAATTTTCTCGGTAAATTATTTAAAGGCTCATTCCCTCGAACAATAACAAACAATAACCGCGCACATGTACTGCATTACTTACTTTAGAGCACAGATACCTACACCCAATTAAATTAAAATCGAATCTACAATATACAACCTCTAAGTATTCTAATTTTTTTTTTTCAGCTGAACAAAACAACTACAATGTCTAAAATGACTAGTTATATTATTAAAATGGCGGGAAAACGACTTTAGTTGTTAATGAGACTTGGCGCGCGCCACAACACCATCTATCAGTACCAAAGTATAAGTGTGTGTAATATAGTATGATATATACATATACATATATATGTATACATTACACAGTTCTCTACATTAATGTCATTTCTACACACTTGAACATTTAACTCACGTATTATACACGCTGTGAAACGGCAGCTGCAGCTGCTATGACCGAGTGCCACGCGCCCTCCACCACTCCAGGTCCTTTCCATTGCATTTAATACACACATACACACACCTACACACATATGTAATCACAAAATGAAAATAAAAGTAGGTATGTGCGTGTATGTATACAAAATTCGACTACTCCACAACTTGACAAGGCGTACACGTGTGCATCATACCTTTCGGTTTTACTTGTCGAGGACCACCAGACTCGTCACCTGTACTCTAGAGAGCTACGTACATTTTAAATTATATTATTATTATTTTTAAATCTTCCCTGAATATAAATAATATCGATTTCTCACATATATAAGTATTACTTCCTAAAATTTCCAATTAACCAGGCCCTGCTGATTCAGTTATAAAATATGGCCGTAATTAAACTGGATCAATTAAAATCTACTGAGATTTAAGTACACGCGGATACTGTATGCTGTATGCTATATGCTGTATGGGACTTAACGAGTACGGATGTGCGTTACAAGTATTAATGACCTGAACAAGGACACTCACAACTGAGAGCTCCAATTTTTATTCTTATATTTCCATGGATCAATGCACCTGCCCGAGGTAGAAGATATTTTGGCTTGCTTCTTAAGAGTGTTACGTCATTTTTCAGATTATACTTTCAGTCATTACTGTATTTAATTAAAATCGTTGGAAATTTCCGTATTTGTTATTAACAATCAACTCCACATTCACTTCTTAATTTTTTTTATAATGCATTCATATTTTTACTTTATTTATTGTACTATCAAATTTTTCACGTTATATTTATGATAAATTGTTAAAAAATTATAATTTTATCAATAACAACTCGATTTTGTTTCAAATAAGTATAAAACTTCGGATTTAACTTTCTGGAAGCGAGAAAGTTTATTTTTCATGCGCCACCTGTTGGGTCAAATAAGAACTAATTTTCAAAAATTCAAATTTAAATCAAATATCAATATAAATTGTTATTTCAGAACTTTTTGATTAATTTAAATCACAAGTTATGATTATTTTTTGGAAATATTTAGTATTTTTCTTAATTGAGAAAAATAATAAATTTAGTGAAATATTTGTGGTAGTTGTATCTGTCAGTGAAATTAAAGTCAAGTTGTGAATTTAAAACGGAAGCGTTTGACGGCACACGCCGTGTATCAATGTCTTGGCCGCGACGCGTGCATATCCTCACGTTTTTGGTGTAGCCATTACTTCCTCGTTCCTCGACTATAACTCACGTTCGTTTTCTCTTCGGCTCCTGTGCTGAGCAGAAGGAGATTCAGTTGAGTTGCTCGGGAGAAAAAGGAATGAAAAAAAAAAAAAAAAAAAGTAAAAAAGCTCGTTTGTTCTCGAATCTCAATGTCCGGATCCAACTCGAGTTGGGAGTCTGTGGCCCGGTTTTTGTCGGTGAGATTGTTCTCCGTCAATGCAAATAATAACTACGCTTGTTCACGTTTCACGTCCAGAGCCCGATGAATTCGTAGCTCTCCTCAAACAACGCTTGTATACATGCAGAAAACAAGAAAGAATAATGTTTAAAGCGTGAATCGTGAATATAATACATCGCTAATACGGCGGGGGAGTTTTAGTTCGAGTTGTACAGTCTACACTCGAGCTCAGCTCCTTGATTTACTATACACTATACATATTTTTTGACATCACAATTACTATGTCTACTGAATTATAATTAATTTTTCATTCATATTAGATTTTTAGGAAATTTTTATTGTAATGGTAAATTCAAGAGGTTGAATTAACCCTCCTTTTTTATTTTATTTTATTGAGATTTTTTTTTACTTCATTTTTTCTAAGAGATTATTTTATGAATTATCATATAATACGTGTATTATTTATTGAAAATTATTATTATCGTCTTGTAAAATATAAATTATTAATAAGTTTTGAATTCCACAATTAAATTAATTAATTTTTTGTGAGAATGTACAATTTATAATTTTTTTTATAAAAGAAAAAAAATATAATTTTGTTGGAGAAAAAAAAATAAAAAATTTTATGAATTTTAGGTTTTTACATTTTTAGAAGAAAACCGAGAAATTTTTTTTGAAAAAAGTTCAAATTTTTAGGCGATTGATAAATCCAATATTTTCTTGATAGTAAATTTTTATCAAAATTTTAATATTTGTTAAAAATTCAAAACATCAAAGTTCAATATATTTTTAAAATTTCCTTATGTTAAAATCAAACAAAATTAAAAATATAAAATTTCTTCTAAATTAAAATTTTTCCGAATTACATTAATTAAAAATTCCTATCAAAACTTCAAAAATCTCCTATTTAAAAAAAAAAAAAAATTTCTCAATTGACAGGTGATAAAATCATCCCAAATATTATAAAAAAATAATAAATTCTACATTCTTTGTTCTACAAATGACCTAGTTTCTAAGCCTCTATCATCCATCGAGCTTCCCCATAATTAAAAAAAAAAAAAAAAAAAAGCAATAATAATAAACGCACACCTTGTCTTAATAACAACTTATTTCCCCCGGAATAATTTAAGCATATCTCTACTATAATATAATACAATATTTTCGAGATTAAAAATAAATACTGCTGTCGGAATTCGTGTTAGAAATTTATCAAGCGTCAACTGGCTTAGACGATAAACGAGATAATTTATAATTTATAATATATAAAGAAATAAAGAAATATGAATGTATACACATACATATATAGGAGGTAAATGAAAGACATAAAGGTGGGGATTGGCGCGTGGCTGGCCCTCTCCTTGCCGTCGCCATACACGTATAAGAAAACGCTCAAGGGACCTAGCAACGAGAATGATCAGCAGATGTATGTCTTGGTTCTATACAATACAATATATATACCTATATACGTATATAATACAGAAGTGTAGTGTAGTGATGATGACGGTACTGAGACACCGCGGCCGCGAGACGTGAGTGAGACTTAAAGCACCTGCCGAAGAGAAAAAGCCAAAGCCCGGTGGATCTGGATATATGTTTGTATGTATATATATATAATACCCGTATCCTTACAGACATCTAATTTTTGTTTTAATCTCTCTTCTTGCTCCCTAAAAATTTTATCTTGCTCAAATAATAATAATAATAAGATACTATTTTGAATGATGTGAAGCGAAAAAAATCAAGAGTCAATTAGAAAATTGATAATTATTTAATTATTCAACAACATCCTCAGCGACCCAATGCTCATCTAAGTATCAGTCCATAAGCGCTCAATACACCCGATTCCACCATGGGAGCTAACCGAACCACAAATTGATCTTCATGTGTATGACAACTCATTTGGCAAAGAGCATTCAAGCCAACAACTATACAAAGACCTGACAAGTGAAATGTATAGCAAATATATCGACTACATCAAAGTATTCACCGATGGATCAGTCAAAGACGGAAAAAAAGGATGTGCGATCATTCTCAATGATGATACTTACATGTACCAACTACCGGAGTTCACCAACATATTCTCATGCGAGGTCATAGCAATTGATAAGGCAATCGATATTATAACGCAGAAAAATATCCATAGAGCCATAATCCTAACCGACTCTAAATCAGCACTAGACGCCATTCCATAGCTAACACCACCAGCAAAGACCCCAGAGTCAAAATTATACAAAGCGAGCTCCATCAAAACATCATCAACAAGCTCCAAACAGTGCTAGCGTGGGTACCATCACATCAAGGACTGCAAGGTAATGAGGAAGCAGACCAAGCAGCAAAAACAGCACTAACAGAAGGTATCAAAGTTACAGACATAGCAGCTACACCCGATGAATTTAAAAATCTGGTGAACACATATATATGGGCACAGTGGAATGGTATATGGATGAATACAAAATCATTATTACACCAAATACGACAAAATGTATGGGAACCATCCCCAACATCTAACAACCGAAGAACACAAGTAAAATACACCCGACTAAGAATAGGTCATACATATTTGACTCACAATCACTTAATGACACGACTAGCCAGAGAAAAATGCCCAAGGTGCGAGGCCCCCATCACAATACACCATCTTCTAGAAGATTGCCCTCGTTTAACCACACCAATGGAACTGTCAAGAAACTTAAGCGACGAGAAGAATCTCAACGAAGTACTAAAATTGTTAAAAAAATTAAAAATTACCTCAAAAATATAAATCTACCAACCTCTCAAATACTACATCTATTATATCTAGTTATGTAAATCATATATTCAACATTGTATCTTTCAGGAGTCGCTCATGACCTAGACGTTTATGTGACTATAAATAAATTAATAATAAAAAAAAAAAAATTATTTGATATTTCACATTATCCGTATTGATATCGAAATTGGATTTAAATTGTACAACCCTGAATGTGCATTAATACCGATTCAATTAAATGTAACACGATATCCATAACCTTCGCAGCTATTTTTATGTTTCGCTTTAAGGGTTTTTTCATAACCCGGGACGTTTTTTCAGCGGCCGCGATCCGCCTTTTTTCGCTCGCGTTTTCACGATAAACTGGTACTGCAATTATGCTAATTGTATAAGTGAACTGTATAATCCGGTTAAAAATGAAGAGATTCCGATGGATGATAATCCAATAAGTAGTATTATAATATTATTGTCGATAAATGCATGCCTTTAACCAGTTATGAAAAGCTTAAGTCAATATGTGATTCATGAATTATTGATTTATATGTAATTTTTTTTTTTGCAATTATATGTTTGTTGACAGAAAAATTTTTAGTCGATATCAATGTCACTATCATTTTCAATACCACTATCACTATGATTATCAATGTTAATATAATATCTATAAAATATCAATATCATTATTATTGTTAATATTACTATAATTACACGGGAAAAAATTTCTGGGAAAATTTACGATACAACTATTGTAAAGCTGGACTATACCTTTATTACTATTAATTATCAAATATTTTAGAAGAAAAAATACTATTTATTAATGAAAAAATACGATATTACTATTGTAAAAAGTAAGAGATGATAATTTCCAGTGCTGCCTCTGTATCTTTCCAAAAGAACTATAGCAAATTTTACAATAGTTGAATTGGAATGTCTCTCAATTAGTGTGAGTGATGGCCGTGCACAGCGCTAGACTCTGAGTTTATATAAATGTTAAAGGACATGGGTCTTAGTTTACCGCGGGTAGCCTAAAGGGAGAGTCTCTGGCTACCAACACAGAGTTCTAGGTTCGATTCCCAGATAGCACGAAAATATTTGTTTCTTTTTTCGATTACTGTACAGGTACCAATTCGTGCAACCTTCTATCTCTCTCCCTTCCTAATATTTCTTTTAAAAAAACCAACTGTGAATTTTTACAATAGTTGAATTGTAAAGTTCACAAACACATATTGTATAATTTGCTCTATAGTATTCGACTTTTTAAAACTCTTGCTAGTCTTATTTGTTGGATAAAATTTACAATAGTAGATCGTAAAAATTGCTAAATGAGAAGTATAGTCCACCGTTACTATTTTATTTAGTAAAAATTACAATAGTAAAAGAGTAAAAACTCCTTCAATTTTTTTCCCGTGTACGGACAAGTTTTATATACAAAATTACTGACAAATAATTCAAACAATTTATCTCAAGTTTGAGTTTGTAAATAGTAATTTTTTTTTTCAAAAAACTTTGACTAGAATAATGAACAAAATTTTGATAAAGATTATTTTGTTTTCAAGTCTTATTTATAAATCACCCGAGCCGAATTTTAAATCGTAAATTCAACGTATTGAACGTTCAAATCGTAGATTGAACGTAATAAACGTTAAAAACGTAAGTTGAACGTATCCAACGTATTATAAATGTGAAGAGAACCAATAATGGGTGAAAATAAGTAATATTAAAACTACTCAAATAACTACACATGTTTGAAACGTAAATAGACAAAAAAAAATTTTTTTTTTTAATTCTGTTAGGGAGATTTTACATTTCTTACCTTGAATTGACCATTTTTTTTGACGGAAATGGTCTATCGAAATTTTCTACCCTCGGAATAGTTTCCAAAATTATGTAAAATTTTATGAAATATCATTCATGCGATTTTATACCAAAAATGGCCTCATAAATCTGTATATAAAATGACAACTTTTTATACAATTTTATAAAATTTTGTACCATTGGATTTTCACAAAAAAAAAATAAAATTTGTAACTTCTCGCTAAAAAAATTAAAAATGTGTAGTTATTTGAGTAGTTTTAATATCACTATTTTTACCCATTATTGGTTCTCTTCATATTTATAATACGTTGGGTACGTTCAACATACGTTTTTAACATCCATTATGTTCAAATGACGATTTCAACGTTCAATACGCTGATCCTACGTTTTAAATGTCTAATACGCTCAACCTACGATTTGAACGTTCAATACGTTGAATCTACGATTTAAATTTCGACTCATCTTGACGTAAAAAGTTAAAAATATTAAATTATTAACATTACTACATTTAATTAGATGAAATTAATTACATTAATGTTGCTGAAATTAATTTTTATATGAAGATTTTTTAAATTTCTTGGCAAATATATTAATATAGAGAGAATTTATCAAAAAATTCTACTGACAGAAATTAAAAAAAATATTGAAGTTTATTTGTTACAAAAAATTAAAAAAATTTTTTTCAAGTGCAATCTCAATATCAATGTCATGGTAAAAATGAATTTGCTTGATTTTATAATGAAAAAAAAATTTTTTACTCGAAAATAATTTAAAATATTTGTAAATAAAAAATTGCATGACAGTTATAAATATTTTATTACTTGAAGTAAATAAATAAACTGAAAAAAAATGTACTGCATAGTTATCTTGGTATGTAATTGTGGTCAGACATTTATGTCTCCAAGCTTAAAGTAAAAGTAAAGAGTGAAGTCTCGTGGCTGAGGGAAATAAAGGTTTCAGCCGTAAATAATTAATATAAGTATAAAGTATTGAAGAAAAGGAAAAGTGAGTTATAACAATAAGAAAATATAAAGCTGAGACAGGTTGTTAAGCCGTTAACATTGCTGTAGGCCAATGAGGAACAGCACCGGGACCCGCATACAATAATCAATAAATTGAAAATTAAAATGAAGAAATAGACGAACGAGATTCAAGGATACTTGTCTTGAAAGTAACGCGAGACACCTCGTACGACTAACCTAGAGAGTAACAACGACAGATACCGGCCCGGTGTCCTGTACTTCTGCAGTATACTTAACTTTTTTCATTATCTTCATTTTTTATTATCATTATTATTATTTTTTATAGTACGATACTTTTTTCTCGCAACCGGTCTAGTGTCTAGTTGCAGTCTGACTACTCATACTACTTATTACTACTTACTACTTACTATCATGTTATCATTTTAATGGTACTCATGTAATGTGATTTATAACTCAATCTACAGCTATTTAAGTTAAATACTTGTAGTAATTTATCACTTTTCTTACAAAAAATTATTAAAGAATTTTTATTAACTCCTAAAAAATTTTTCTTTAAAATAATAATAAAATTAAAAGAGGGTCAGTTATCATAAATAAATTTTAATCAATTAACACACTAATAAATATTTTTTCAAACAATAAAATCAAAAACTATAGGTAATTCTATACAAATGAGGTTAATCCCATTTTGGGCCATAAGGAGGTGAAAAATTAATATTTTCAAATTTTTTTTTTCTTATTCTGCTTGTTTTTAAGGCGAATTTATGCTTAAAAATATCATGAAGGAAAAAATGAAGATTTCAATAGCTTTTTTTACCTTCAAAAGTTGGAAAAAATTTTGGAATTCATGTTTTTGGATAAAATTTCTATTTTCCATAAAAAAAATGAATAATTTAAAAAAAAATTGATCAATTTGATAAAAAAAAAATATAACATGGCTTAGCATAGGTTAGCCTCATTTGTAAATAATTACCAAACTTTCTTGTAAATTCGTTAAATAAACAAAAAACTTTAATAATTTTTTTGAAACTAAAATCAACAGATCTTTAACAATTTTTTAGTTAATTTATTTAAAAAATAAATTTTTATAATAAAAATTAAAATAAAATTCTATTTATATTATGACTATATTTGCTACAATGTATGATGGCATCGGTGACTGTCCTTTACATTTTTTTCTTATATGCTAATAGATATATTAGTTGTTTATTAAAATAATTTTAGTATTTCATAAAATTCTATTTATAATATTTTTTTAAATTTCTACATAAAGAATTTATTTTCAAAATTTTTATATGACTAATAATAATCATAATTATGAAATAAAATAAAAAAATTGTTTTTATAATTCTATTAAAATTTTTAAATCACAATTTTTCCCAAAATTTTAATAATAATAAAAATAAATAAATACACAGTTACTCAAAATAAAAAACAAAAAATCAAGTTACGGGAGTATTTAAACCTAAAAAAACTAAAGAGGGTGGCGCCCTGTCCTGATTACACTTGGTATCACCTGCCCCCTGCAGGTGATTGCATATCCACACATCGGATTTCGGTTTGCCTCCACCTATTTATACCCACACAAGAACTAAATACCGTCGGTTTATTTAATATAAATAAATTTCTCTACACTTTTTCCACATCGTCCGCTTTTATCGCCCTTGTTTGCTTCTCTGATAAAAAAAACCTATCGATATAGACCCAATAATTAATACAATATTTATATTTGTCCTCCTTACCTTCTTTTTCCTCATTTTGCAGATTATGACACCACACACAAAATCCCAAAGCTTATCGCAAAAAAATAAACTAAAACCAATGTCATGAAACTAGAGACCATCATGCGTCGCGGGGGTGTTACGATTTTTTCTACTGTAGCGTATATTCTTCTACCAGGTGTTCTGAGCACGCGTTTCCGTACCCCTTTTTTTCTTTTAATAACAAAAATCTTTACCTACAATCTACTGCATGGCACGCACATGCCGATACCCCAAAGCTCTATTTATTTATATGTACATATATATATATATATATGATACTTGTCCCCTATAGTGGCCTTACAGATGGACATGCGATTCCATATTTCAAATTTTATATATATATATATATATATATATATATATATATATAACATATATTTATCTTATAAAAGAGGAAAGGAAAAGTGAATCGATTCCAGATCGACAGATGCGTCATCTCAGGCACAAAAATAAGAAAAGTAACCCTTTGATACATAAAATGCAGAATCATTTTTCTCCTTTCTGTCCTGCTGGATCTTGAATCCTTTCACTTTTTTTAAAAAGTAAAAATATATATATCTTAATTCTGAATTTCGATACATTATTATATTGTATATTTTATTATTTGTATAATATAATATACAAGTACACTGCACCCTTTAGGGTTTTTGATATTTGAATAAACGCCAGTACAGCTGCCGTCTTCATAAATGTATAAGAAGACTCGGGTCATCATTTTTCTAATGTGTTTTTCTATTGTAACCAAGTTTCCTGATTTTGCGTGTAAGCAGGTGACGCATTTGGTCGGACACGGCACGCGTCTGATGGCCACTCGAATTTGTCTTTGAAATAGACACTATAATATAAAGCCTAACCCCTTCAACCTCTTTCTTCAAAAATTTACTTTTGTCATAAAGAGTTTGCTTTAGCGTTGGAGAGCCGGAAAAGAAAAAGAGAATTTATAATGAGAATTTTTATTTATATATAAGGAAACTCTACTCTAGCCCGATTCGGTATGTGGAAGCACATTTGAGTTAGGTAGCTCGGAAAGGTGGGTGCAGATGGTGTGTTATAATATGTTACCTTGTAATATTCGTACGAGGGCTCGACCACCAACCGTGATGGTGTCAAAACAAAATCATCGAGCGGTTCACTGGAGATTTTATGGTTTTTCGGAATTTTTGGATTAAATTCAATTATAAAGACAATATTATATAACGTGTAGAACAAAACCAAAGATATCAGTATTAAAAAAAAGTGGTAACTATATGTAAGGTACCACTAGGGTAATAAGGCACAGCTAAGGGATATTTAATGTTAAATTAAAAATATGCGATTTAATCAATAAGTTTTTATGTTAATCATTATTGAAGTACTTTTTCTTTAAAACATCAACAAAAAATGGTAAATTTTACTATAAACAAAAATTGAACTAAATATTTTTTAAAAAGTTAAATCAATTAGGGCTTATTTTAGTACAGTCGGGTAGTAAAAGACCGATTTTAAAATAATTAAATAGTTTGCACTATAGTTTAAACAACTTTAGTATTTAAAGTAGTTGTCATGGTACAATATTGTCAAATAATTATAGATTACAGCTTTTACAGCTTAAACGGGTCTAATATTTCAACTCAGAAGAAACTTGATAGTGATCGAGTTTTTGAACCACTTTTTGATAATGTGAAAGTTAATTTGGCTCATCTATTATACTGCTTCCAAACTACAAATGAATATACTATTATTTTTATTGAAAATCTTTTGGAAATATATAGTTTTATAAATGTGAATAATAACAATTATCTTAGCTTGCCTGTAAATAACAAAGAATTTGAATAATAAATAAATTCAATGATATAAGAAAACCATTTAATTCATTCATTAATTTTTTTTTATTTATATCAACGGAACTTGGAAAATTATCCAAGCTTTGCTCAGTTTCGAAAAATATTAAGGTTCTCGAGCATCTATTGAGGCGCTAGAGACGTTTAAGGCGCTAAAAAGCGAATAGCGCCTCCATTTTTGGGCATTAGAGTCTCAAATGAGGAGTTCGACGCGCTGTTGAGGCGTTAAAAATGACAGTTCCGAAAAAAAACAAAAGAAATAAAGCCTTTGAGGTGCTATTGAGGCGCTAAATTTCAACTCGGGTATACACGCCGCAAAAGCATATATGTGCTTTTAGATTTTAGATTATTTATTTATTTATTTATGCTAAAGACTGTTAAGACTGTACCCGTGGAGACGCTACCCATACAATTGTTTCTGTCCAACTCCGTAGATATATACATTGTCATAAATTGTTGAACTTTAATCCGTTATTTATAAATGATTGGACGGTTAAAAACTTTTTTTTATTTTTTTTTTTAAATACCCTTACAACAAATACATTAAAAGACTGTCAGTTTTTTGAAAGTTTCTGATTAGTTTTTTTTTATAACTAAAAAACTGGTACAGAACTGTAGAGAGCGTATGCAATCAATGTTAAATATCCAATTTTTAATTGAATTCATCTTGGGTTAACAGTGGTCAATCGACTTCAAATTTTAAGAGTAATTGTATCATCATGATCGTAATAAAATTTAAAAAAATTTAGATAAAAAAAAATTTAGAATTTTCTGACGGTATGCCTTAACCATGACAACTACCTTAAGATCAATAACCAGAGTATTATGTCAACAATTAACATTATTATTCATCTCAAATACCGAAAGTATACTAACTACAGTCTAATTATTTAAATAATTATGCTAAACCCTTGGATCTTATTACCCCAGTACACTTCAAATCTTTCATTTTGTTTTTATTTACTGTAAAAATCACCCTTTTGTTCTAAATGTTCTATAAAATGTCTTTAAATAATGACTAACATCTAAATTTATGGATAGTTTTATTTTAATTATAAATATCTGTTATTATATTTCATTCAGAGTAACTTTAACTCATAAATAAAATAGAAAAGATGATATACCTATAAAAAAAAAAAAAAAAAAAAAAAAAAAAAATTTGTAATAGCCGTCTCAATAACAAAAGACAATAAAAATCAGTGATTTAAAAACCGCAACAGTTTACCAGCAACCTCATCCGTAAGAAAGCCCAGAATAATACTTTGCACTATACACCCGAACAATTCCCGCTTGCAATCATAAAGGTTGCAGTCTTTGCAGAGAATCTTGACCTTCACTTGTTTATGTTGTTTACCTGGTCAGAGCACTGTCGCTTTTGCGTAAAATTCATCACTTTCCTTTTCTTCATCCTCAAAAAAAAAAATAAAAAATAATAAATTTAAAACAACATATAGGTTTCGATGGTGACATGTGGTCGGCGGTCAGGTCTAACTCTCCATAAATTATTCTTCATACTTCATCCTTCATCTATAGACACTGAATATACATATCTATATCTATCTATATGAAGCTTTATATTTACTTGCATCCTCCATGTTTCATCTTGAGCAATGATTCAAGATCAACGAACCTTGAAGGGCCCTCAACCTCTAACTCGAACCAGCGAACAGAGAAATCAACCGTGTGAATAAATATTCATGTTTTTTATCTCTACTAATCTAATATATAAAAATCATTTTTATTTATGCATACGCGATTCCGTGAAGAAAGTTTCTGATAGTACCATAGCTGGCCACAAGTGAGAATAAAAAATTATGTTTAATTTTTTTTATAAAATTGATTTAGTAATTGATTAAACTAAAGGCTGATCGAAGATAAGCTTTTTAGCACACTTAAAATAATTTATTTTGTTCTGTAAGTTAATTTCTAAAAGTTAACTCTCTGGTAGCGAGACGATTTAGTGACCATGCGCCACCTGTTGGATACTTTCAACACTAATTTAAATAATTAAATTATATATGGGTATACATTAACCTATCAGGCTTGATATGGGCTTATAAAGTTATATCAGGCCATATTAAGATACAATAGCGCTCAAAAGTATTTTGACATTATGCGTTAGTTTTTTTCTACAATGTCAAAATACTTTCGAGCCACCGTTTTTCTAATATTTTAAAAATTAAACTTTCTTTTGTCACGAACAAGGACCATTTTGACACTATTCTGTAGATTAATCAAAAGCTGTTAAAAAAAGAAATAAATTATTTTTATGTTTCATGTTTATTTTTAATTAAACCATTAAATATATTTGTCAAAATACTTTTGAGCGCTACTGTAAATATACTCTCATAAAAAAAAAAAAATGTCTTTAAATATGTCAAAATATAAAAAATAAATAAATTATGTATAAAAAAATGTTTACAATAGCTAACTTTTGGCTGAATTTCGTACATATTTTAAGGTAAAAGCCCCTATTATAGGCAGGGCCCCCACTATCGACACCCTATTTAATTTTATTATTTCATTGTTCAAATCTGTAAATAATCACAATTGTTAATATTTCATGACAATCTAACATGTTTTTAAAATTAAAAAATAGTAAAATTTAATTCCAAGGTATAAACTATTTACCGCACAAAAATTTCATTTTTTCAAGTAGGCCAAAACTGCTTATACGTTTGTAATTTCTTAATAATATTGTTAAGAACGACTTTATTTTCAAATCCAGATTTCTCAATGTTATTTTTATGTAATTGCATTGTTTAAAATTATTTTAGATT
The DNA here is from genome assembly GCA_905319865.3 of Cotesia congregata. Taxonomy (NCBI): domain Eukaryota; kingdom Metazoa; phylum Arthropoda; class Insecta; order Hymenoptera; family Braconidae; genus Cotesia; species Cotesia congregata. The sequence goes on along the minus strand of CAJNRD030001117.1, from coordinate 5,508,231 downwards.
ATTTATAGTCTAAATAACCATATAATCATTCATTTATACTTTATCAAGTTAAAATTAATTTTGAAATAGCGGATGTCAATAATGGGGACACAAAAATTAACTTGCGTCAACTAACGACATAGGCCATAATGTAAGGTAACCGAACCCTCTCAACATAAATATCAACGTATTAATATTTACATACTGTCATGTGATTTTATAAGAATCAAAGTATTTGAGACTAGAAAAAATTGCTAAAAAAAAAACCTGGTAAAAAATATAGAAGCTAGGTCTTAAACGAATTTTAAAATAATAAAAATTATTGATAGTTCTGCATTAGTTAGTAAAAATGATTATTGTTAATATAAATTTAACTGTAATAAAAGACCTGTCAATAATAGGGTCAATGGTATGTCAATAATCGGCTCTTTGAATTCTTGCGCTGTTAATAATACATACTTTCGACCTGTTGGTTTTAAGTTGATATAATAATTATTAAATTTATTGCTATTAAAGTTAATTAATTAAATTATATAAGTAAAAACAATGATTAAGGTGTCCTATAAAAAAAAAAGTTGACAATATTGATTTGAAACACGATAAAAAAATTCAAATATTCATGATCACTCTTATAGTTTCAATAATGGGGGATTTTACCTTATGTAATTTAAATACATTAAAAATATATAAAAGATACATGTACGAAAATATAAAAAAATTTATTCTTTAATTAATGTAAAAATATTAGTATGAATATATTTTTTTTACATATTTTCAATAAATATCTATAATTATATTTTTTTTTGCAAATTTTTCTTTTGGGGGTATATGGTTTAGAAATAATGATAATTTTTGTATCGGGCTATATGAGTATATCATGACAAAAAATTATGCATGCACATATCACATCATACCAGACTACATCAGAAATTTTTTCACGTGATGTCCAAAAATTGGATGAATATCAACAAAAACGAATAAATGTTCTCACGTAATCATAATTTGATGTTTGATCGTTTGTTAACGGCCAAAATAAAATAAATAGACATTACATTTAATGTTTAATAAACAATTGTCAGTGGGACAGTATCTCATATCCGGTGATTAGAGCAGTCATTACAAAATATAAATAGATTGTCTGATATCGATAGGATAAATTATTCCCACGCATTTATTATACTTTTCCGTTGGTTAATAAAATAAGAGGGAAGAGGGAGGAAATATGTGGTACCGTGTGGCACGCTATGTTTTTTCTTGCATTACCTCCTCCACTATTCCCAATCTAGGGTGCACGAAAGCTCGAACTACGCAGTACACTACATTTACATTATATATTATATCATAATGTTATGTTTTACGGCGTATTTTACAGAGTATTTTTACCCATTCAACACAATATGGTCCGTAAGTACGTTCTTTGGTTTTTTCCCCAAGCCCGTTATTACAAAATTACCGTGGAGAGCATATGTACTCCTAATTACCAAAAACACTTTATTTTTTAAAGTATTGTCACCTTACCATTCATTTATTTTTATGATATCATTATGAGGAAGCTTACAGCAACAGCTAGAAACAAAAAAATCAATATTCACATGGTTAGAATGCTTTAAATATGAATCCATGTAATAAAATTTTCTAATATAGCCTGACTTGAAAATTATCCATGTCAGGCCACCCGTGTAAAAAAAAATCGTCTTAAAATTATCTTAAAATTGTCGTTCGTCTAAGATCTTAAACGTGACATCACAACAAATTCGAGAACAAAATTTTCAAAAATCTGCTCTCGGAATTTTTCTTTTGGCGTCTTAAAAGAGTCTTAAAATAGTCTTAGTTTGTGTCACGTTTAAGATCTTAAACGAACGACAATTTTAAGACGATTTTTTTTTTACACGGGCATTTATTAATAGATTTCATAGAAATCTAACAATTGCATTGGTCTTCATGAGATAATTTTTTAAAAATTTGGCTATATTCCAATTTAACTCAATGAGTTGAGTCAGAAAATACACTAAGGCTCAAACGTTTATATATTTATGATTTACGTATTTATGTATATGAGACAGAACGCAGATTGTCACGACGATGATGTCTACAATTCGCAATGGACTTTTACGAAATTCGATATATTTATTCTACTGATAAATACAAAGGTCAAGTTCAAATATGAGCTTAATCAGTCATGTAGTTTTCAAATTACAGGATTTTTAAATTTTCAAAATACTAAAAATACACTTTTTTAGTTTATTTATCGAATAATTTTTGAATGCGACATTGTATTGAATTTCTGTAAATTGAATTTAGCGTCAATTCTCTTGTCTATGAGACAATAGTATCTACTCATATTTTCCTTTCCTGTGTATTTTTTTCTTCTATATTAAAATTATATCATTGTAAAATCTATATTATAGAACTAAGTGTGTCTTGTTGAGATATTTTCATTTTTTTTTTTTTTGTTATTTATGTCTTAATATTTTTATGGCAAATAATATCTTAATGGCACTTCATACTGTTACACTGTATCGCTATATATATTGTTAGAATGACCCTGTTAATGGCTAGTGCTGTTGGGTTAATGTATAAGAAATAAATAAATAAAATAAATAAATTGTACCTGAAAGCTCTTCAAATAAGCTTTAATTTTCATATTTTGTTGTATATGTCAAATACAAATTACATTCAAATCTCTGCTATCTTTTTATGAAATTTGCTGTTGCATTAGCTTCTTTTCTTGAAATTACTGAAATTTTAAAACTTTTAACTGATTAAATGCCTTTAAACTTACTATTTTTTATTAAAGTATGAAATCTACTTCCATTTTGGCTGCCGAATGGCCTTTTTTTCGCTGATATTAAAAAATTGTTCTAAACATCGAAAGAAAATTTCCTATAATTGGGATCTTCAATAATTAATTTTTTCCTTAAAAAAAATTGCAAGTGATATTTTTTTTTTAATGTCTACAATTTTGCCAAGTTATGAACTATTATATTAATAAAAACTGTTATTTGTTCTATATTTAGTGCTATTTAAAAGAGCCTTCAACAATTTTACTCGAACCCGTCTCACGTGAATTTTATCAACTCTTGAAGTAATTTTCTCTCGACTTTTGTTTGTATATCTGAAGATATTGAGAGAACGGCTCGTCTTAACAAAAAAACACATTTTGAAAAATTTCATTTTCTTCAAAGTTTATGTTCGTGTTCATACCTCTAAAATGGTTAGTTTCGAAGATATAAGCATTTAAATACTTTAAAATCAAGAAAAATTGTATTCTATAAAGCTTAATGTATCTTAAATTTATATTGCTTTACGCATTGTCGTAAAAATTTATAAATATAGGTTACCATTTATATAGGTTACCATTTTTATTTTTATAAGAAATTTAAAAAGAATAATCCATATCAAATTTAATTTCTCGAAGGCATATGGATAAAACTTAATACAAAGTGAGAATTCTAAAATAAAAGTAAGACGGATTTTTATACTCAAAAATTAAGAACTCTCAACTTCTAAAGGACAATATGTCGAGCGATGCAGTTTAATTTGAGACGCGTTAAAACAAAACTAATCAACCGTATGCACAGAGTATTTTTTATATTCGACGCTTAACAGTTCGACCGGCTGGTGCTTCACGGATTTTATGACGCGTAATCTAATTTTTTAAAATTTAAGTTACTTTGTAATTTAACCTATAATTTGAAAGAATAAAAAAAGGTTAATTTCTTTACATTAGAATGAAAAGAATTCGGAGTTTAGAGACATTGAAAATTGAGAGAGTAAATATTTGCAAAAATTGCACGCGCCGAGATTGTTTGGTCGAAGCTGTAATTTTTAACCGAAGGATAAACACAAGCAATAAGTAATGAGTAAATATGAGTATATGGGTATGAGTATGAGGCGCGAGTCACGTTTTAGTCAGCACGATCCGGCACGTGCACCAAACACCGTGCACGCGTGCAGTTTGAGTTAAGACCGACAAAGTCCTTAAGAACAATAAACTACTCTCGTTCCGGTGAAGTACGGGTGAACCCTCCACTCGATACGAAACGATTCGAGTATGTGCCAAAATTACTTTTTTAAGTCCAAGGTCAACTGTAATAATCGCTTTCTTCACCGATAAGAAAAATTTTCGTGAAAAAATTTTCGGATATGGCCATATATGACCTGATATAACTTCATATGACCATATATGATTTGATCTGGTCATATATAGCCATATAAGGGTATATGTGAAAATAAAAAAATAATTTGTTACATTTATTATATTACATATGGCCAGATGTATCTATACTATACATTACCTATATATGACCGAATATGATCATATATGACCTGATCTGATCAGGTATAGTCATATCAGACTGTACATGATAATAAAAAAATAACTTGTCATTATTATTTTACATGTAGCCTGATTTATCTATATATGACCTGGTATGAGTATGTATGACCTGACATGACTATATATGATCTGACATAATGATTAATGATCTGATCCGGTCACATGTAAATATAGTAGACTACTATTCAGATGTTTAGTTCTTGGGAATTTGGATAATAAATGAAGATGTTAAATTATAGGAATTGCAACGTTTCGCTTTAATTGTCCCAACCATGATAATTAGAATGATATAACCTATAAGTCAGTTGTAAACACACTTGACAGTTAGACGACGTTGTTGATTATTTTTACACAATTTATTTATTAATTGGAATGGTATTTGAGAGAAATCCTAACAAGTTGTTAATATTGTAATTTAAAGAGAGGTTTGAGATTGTGAAGATGCTGTTTTACTCTATTACATCTATTGACTTTGTAAAAATGAGACAAGGATGTTAACCATAAGAGTAATTATTGTCAATTTTTATTTATTTATTTTGTTGTATATGTCAATGATTTGTACCAACTAAAAATAATTTTTAGTTTTAGTTTGTCTGATGAAGCTGAAATAAATCAGCGAAACGTTGCAATTCCTATTTTAATTGTCCCAACCATGATAATTAGAATGATATAACCTATAAGTCAGTTGTAAACACACTTGACAGTTAGACGACGTTGTTGATTATTTTTACACAATTTATTTATTAATTGGAATGGTATTTGAGAGAAATCCTAACAAGTTGTTAATATTGTAATTTAAAGAGAGGTTTGAGATTGTGAAGATGCTGTTTTACTCTATTACATCTATTGACTTTGTAAAAATGAGACAAGGATGTTAACCATAAGAGTAATTATTGTCAATTTTTATTTATTTATTTTGTTGTATATGTCAATGATTTGTACCAACTAAAAATAATTTTTAGTTTTAGTTTGTCTGATGAAGCTGAAATAAATCAGCGAAACGTTGCAATTCCTATAATTTAACATCTTCATTTATTGTCCAAATTCCCAAGAACTAAACATCTGAATAATTTTTAAAATATGGACGAGAACTTAAATATTAATAGTAGACTACTTGAGAAAATGAAAACGAAAATTTACTGTACTTATTATTTTACATATATCCTGAATTTGCCATATGTGGTGTTGTGTGGCCATATATGATTTAATATGACCATATATGACCTCATCTGGTCATATATAGCTACATGATTCTATATATGAAGATGGAAAATGATTTGTTATATTGATGTTATTATATATAACTCAATGTGGCTAGTATGACCTAGTATGGCCATATATCACCTGATTCGACCATATATGACCCGATATAGCCTCATATAACCATATATTATTTGACCTGGTCATATATAGCCATATCAGGGTATATGTGAAAATAAAAAAATAATTTGTTATATTTATTATTTTACATTTAGTCTGATTTACCTATATATGGCCTGGTATGGGTATATATGACCTGGCATGACTATATATGATCTGATATAATGATATATGATCTGATCCGGTCACATGTAAATATAGTAGACTATATATGAAAATGAAAACGAAAATTTACTGTATACTTCTTATTTTACATATGCCCTGAACTTGCCATATGTGACCTTGTATGGCCATATATGATATAATATGACCATATATGACCTCATCTGGTCGTCTGTAGCAATATGATACTGTATATAAAAATAAAAAAATGATTTGTTGTATTGATATTATTATTATATATGACTCAATATGGCTAGTATGACCTAGTATATGGCCATATATAACCTGATTTGACCATATATGATCTGATATGGCCAATTTTCATATGAAACTATATTAGGATATACCAACAATCTTTTCACCGATTAATAGAAAAATTCTTGAACCAAAAACATAATTTTGAAGAGTTTGATCATTTTGAACCAAATGAAAAAATTTTAAACCAAGTAATTATTTTTTATTAAAGTTAATTTTACTCGATTTTAAAATATTTCTCTTGAATATTCTATCACTTCATTCAAACTTTCAATGACTAAGGACTCTGATAGAAATTGAATCTTTAGTGGTTTAGATGTCAAAATTTGAATTTTTGCGCTACAAAAGATTTATAAAATATTGAGATGAATATTAATAAAATGAAATGATAACTGGATTTAAGTCTAGTTTCTAGCATGTGTACCTTGAGTGATACCTCGACGATAAGCAGCTAGAGGGACGATAAAAAAATGATTTCCTCGGAACAAGGTGTTGAGTACAGCCAAACACAATGAGCCGATTCAAGATTAAAAGGTCGCGTGTTTAGGTATTTGTATGTATTTATACTTCTTTACTGGGAAGATTTGGCCTGAGTGAACAAACACGCGTTATCTCATTGCGCCCACGCGGCAATCAAATAAAATATATCTCAACTCGTGCTCGGTTTTTCTCAAATAAAACTTGTATTGAGCAAACTAAAAAGCGCGTGCCGTCTTTTATTTGTTTCTTTACTTTTAGTTTATTTTTTTTTTTATTTTTCGTTTTGTGGCGCATCTTGTATTTCTCTAGTGTTTGCTCCTCAGGATAATCTTTTATCACTTATTATTATTATGTTAGAAGCACAAATATTTTTTGAATGGTGTTATTTTTTTTTTCTTTAGCTATAGTTTTAGAAACAAATTTAATTGGATTTTTACTGGCCATTAACTTCTTTTATAATTTATACTTTTATTTAATCGCGGTCGCTAACACTGATGCGCTTGAGTAATTTTTATACCTCGGAGCGTGTCCAAGCAATCTCAAAGACCCCCACGAACGATTTTACGCTCGAATAATATCTTCGTTACCCCCTGACGTAATTTTGTTCTGTTTTATAGTATTAAAAAAAAAAGTTTATTTTAAATAAAAAATAAAAATAATAATTTTTTTATTTAATAAATTATTTAGAAGTTATGGTTATTTTTACTACACAGAATCTCTTAAAATACTGGAGATAGCCCCATAGTATAAAAACATTTTTTGTAGGAAATAAATTAAGCTACAACTGCATTTTCATAATTTTTCTCAAAAATGATTATTTAAGAAGTTATGACCATTTTTAAAGAGTGAATAAATAAAAATTTTCTATTTAATTCAAAAAATTCTCTTTTTAAATAATAATAATAATAATAATAATACCTGATACTTCAAATTAATAAAATATAATATATGCAGATTGAGTTGTCCCCAAAAATAACAGAATTATTTTAAAAGTATAATTGCGGCAAAACTTCCGGTGTTTGGTAGGAAATAAACCGACGCGTGTTTATTTACCTAATACAATATTTTCCCTTTAAATAAAAGTGTATATAATATATTATACACGTTTACCGGCTGAAAAAGAGTAGAGGAAAGAATAAAAACTATAAAAGTGTAAGCTTGAGAGGGATGAGGAAAGAAACACTCTTTACTACGCTATCTATGGATTGTACTTGTAGACTATAGTGTCGTAGCTCGTGTTGTCGTTCAAGCACAACAATCACCTGCCTTTACGGTGGAGTGCCGACTACGACTTGTAAATCATTCTACTGAATACTTTTTGGTACGTGCCCAGCCTCGACCACAATAACAATCATTAAATAAAATTTGGTTTTTTCGATAAATCCCGTTGTCTTTTTTTTTATTATTACGTCAGCATTTTTTTTTTTTTTAATGAAAATTATTTCCAGAAAAATCGAATTTTTAATTTTTTCTTTAATTTTGTGTTTAAAAATTTTTTTTTGTGAATTTTCCTTTTTTGACATTACCACGTGCCTTAACAACTTTAACACAACTAATTTTGAACGATTTCACCCCGTACATGAATAAATACTTAACAAGTCATCACGCAATCGACAGACACGCGATTTGCCGAAGATGAAAGTCGCGATTGGTCTCCATCTCCATCTCCATCGAGTTATTAACCAACCAAAGGAATATTAAATATATAAGTATTATTCGTATGAACTTCCATAAGATTGTGGCATAAAGAGAATATCGTTAATGAAAGAGGGGACACGTACATATATGCAAATCAGATTCCGTTCTGGCAGCTGAAAAACCCGGATGAGTGGCACGAGCCCTCATCGAGATAAATTTATTGTATTTTTCATTTTGTACTTTGTACTTCCATTCATTTATTTATAAATTAGTTTTGTTACATTCTTTAATATTGACTCTCAAGTCTTGATTCTTGCATGTACTGCTAATGTATATCATTTGGGGTATACAGTATGCAAATCAAGAGAATTTATGCTAGCAAATTATTTCACCTTCCCGCAATTTTAATTTTTGTGATCGCTACATGTAGAAAATATTTACGCACTTGTGTTACTCTGAAAATAAAAGTGTTTGATTGCTTAATGGCGATGTAAGTTTAAAAAATTTTTTATTATCATTTAATTACAAAATTATTATCTAGTTGCTCTAATAATGGATATAACTTATGAAATGTCATTTTTATCAAAAAATTATGAGATCGTAATTGTAGCTTATAAATTTCCTACAAATAATGTTTTCATACTATGGAAATATCTTTTATATTTTAGGAAATATAGTAATCTAAATAGTATTGAAATATCGTTTAGATTGGAAAACCATTATCTAGTCACTATAAAAATGGTCATACAATAGTTAATAAATATTTATTAATAGTTAACAAATATTTATTAACAGTTAATAAATATTTTGTTGAGTGAATTTGTTTCGCTTGCAATGTTATACAATCTTGGTCATTAATTTGAGTATGTTTTTAAGTTTACTGGAAAATAGCCATTTGTAAACTCGAACGTTTATAAACTATAAATTTGAAGATTAGTTGATAATGTTATTTGTAAAATTAGTCGCAAATAAAAAATGATATTAATAAAATTAGCGAAATTGAAATTTCACCAAATATAAATTCAGTCATTTATAAAATAGCAAAAAACAAAAATCTGTGGCTATGTGAATTTAGCCAATTCTTACTTCAGAAATTTATAAAATTAGCCGATTGTAAATTTTGTGAATTGTAAAATTAGCCGTTTTTAAACTTCTTATAACTTTTGAATGGGTCGGTCGAATCTGCTCTAATTTTTAGAAAAACTAAATTTATGGAAGTCTTTTGAGATGCCTCAAATCGTTTTTTGATCCGTCGATTCGTTCAAGAATTACGAGAGATTTAGAAACGGCTAATTTTATATACAAAATTTGCATTCTAAATTATTAAAGTATTTAATATGTTATCATTTTAAAAACTAGCTCTCAAATATTGCTCATTTATTCTGTTGTTATTCTCATTCCTATAAATTTTGCAGTATTATGGAATTTTGCAACTTATTTAATCATTCGAAATTATTATCTTTCTTAAAATATGATGATCTTATTCTTATATATTTAATATTGCTATGCGTGTACTTTATTACAAAAACTATGTATATTATTGTCATTCGGCTATTTTGCCTTGACTAAAAATTGAATAAATAAATAAATAATTATATTACATTATAATAACGTTTATAGTAAAATACCAAATTCTATCACAGCTCATAATTATCTTTTATATTTTTGAATATTAAAAACGTTAATTTATTTAGTGAATTTAATTATTATCATGTATTCCAGCTATAGGGTTATAAAAAGTATCAAAAGAAAATTGCTATTTTTGCTTTTCATTTTAAATAAATATTTGTTAACAGTTAATAGATAAATATTAAATATAAACAAATCCTTCTATCATTGTAACTTCTAAAACAATGGTTTTTGGGAAAAATCATAGGAATAAAAAATTGTAGCTTATAAAATTTCCTACAAAAAGTGTTTGCATACTATAAGGCAATCTTCAATAGTTTACCAGATATACTAACATAAGGAGTGCTCATATAGTGAAGAATGAGAAATCATTAAGAAGTCACTATAAGTATAAGTACTTTAGTAGAAAAATCATTAAGTAAGACTAAAAATATTTATAACTCTTGAAACATTAATTTTATCAAAAAATCATAAGAGGCCGAAATTGTAGATTATAAAATTTCCTACAAAAAATCTTTGTATACTATGAGGCTATTTTGAATATTTTAGGAGATATAGCAATTTAAGTAGTGCTCATTATATAGTCACTATAAAAATTACCATAACTCCTAAAATATTTATTGGTCAGAAAAATATTATTATTATTATTAAAATTTGTAATCTTACTCAAAAATTCCCGACTAAAAATAAACCAACAGACTCTTAAGAAAAAAATTGGACCTAAATTTGAAAATCCATTCATCTATCTGTTAAATTTCCTCATAAGAAAATGAGCCCCAGTTGGCATGCAGACATCGTGTAGCCACATGTTAAACATGAGGATATAATACTGATCCAACAGACGTAAGCCATAATAACCTCAGCTCCTTTTTTCCTCATTCACATACTGATACTTAACTCACATTTGTCGTTCGTTAGATCGAATACCAAGGAAAGACACGTACTTGGTTATTCCTCAGATCATCCCCGAGACAAAAGAGAAACCTTCTTAAACATATTACTCATTATGCCTGCCTCAGTCTGTCAGTCCGCCTGAGAGAGAAAGAGAAAGGTTTGTCTATCTACTGCCAGCTAAATTTAATTAGTAAGTCCCACACGCACGTGGCGCTAGTGCCACCTTTTTGTCGATGCGCTATGAATCGAAAACATTCAATTTTTTCTTCACACTACCAGATTTTAATCTTATTCGGAAAACTTTCGTTCTCTAATTTATGCGGAAAAATAAGAGATGTTCATAATTTTACCATGACAATTAAATAAAGTATTCGGAATGTTGAATCTTTCATTGAGTCCCGGGTTCAATTCAAGGACTCGGTAATTTTTTTTTTTTAATCACAAAAAAATATTTTTTTTTTAATTATCTTTTATAGAATTTTATTTGTATTATTGATAAAAAAAAATCCACAAGATAAATTTTTTTAATCATTATCATTAAATAAGAAAAAAAAATTAACAAAATATTTTTACTTACTTTTATATAACAAAAAAATTTTAATAATTGAAAAAAAATTGCATTAATAATTTTTTTAATTTCTACAAGTAGCATTTTCTTACAAAAATTCTCTTCATAATAATTTATTTGTTCAAAAAAATTTTACAAATTGCCATAAAAACGTCGATTTTAGCAACATTAAGCTAATTAATTTTATTTAATTAAATGTAGTGAAAACTTTAAAAGAAAATAATTTTTATCAAAATTTGGTTCAATGTTCCAAAGTAAAATTTTTTGAAAAAATATAATGAATATTTACTTAAATTAAAAAAAAAATTTTTCTTAACTATTCGTCAGTAATTTTGCATATAGAACTTGTAAAAATTTATCTTAGTGCAAAAATGTTAGGATTTTTTTTTTTTGGATTGAAAACCATTTTCAAGTGTAAACTTCTAGATCAAATTAATTTTTTTTTTTATTTTTTACCCTCTCTAGGTTAGAAAGTATCTGCGTCATGACCACGACAGTACGGAGGCTGGTGTGAACTGCATCGCAAATGAGAGAAAAAGATATACATTATACATCGTATAAACTATAAGAAAAGGTTTACCCAGCGGAAGTAAATAAAAAACGGTATTGTAAGAGGTGTAAAAACGAACGTTTTCATGTTTTTTAAAATCACGATAACATCTGAGATAATTATCGCGGGGCGAAAAGGGTGCGTCAAAGCAGAAGAAAAAAAAAACAACGAGAAGATTATTGCATTCAGCTGCCGGAAAAAAGTTTTCCCGTTTTTTCAAAACTGTTTTTTTTTACGTAATTTTTTTTATCGAGGCTTACTTTGCTGGTAGATTTTTACCTGGCTCGCGAGGTGGATCCTTTTTTTCAGTTTCTTTTAGTACGAAAAAAAAAAATCTATAATGAATACACGTTTTTTCGGGCGAGTTTAGTTTGCAAACGTCATCATGGAAATCCTATTATTGTCGAAAAAAATTCCATAAGTGAGTTAAGGAAGTTCCAGCACGCAATTTCTGAAGGGTGTTTTTTCTATTTGTCATTCTTTTTTTTTTTTTTTGAGATCCATTCATCGACATCGATGTAACGGTTAAGTTTTTTTTTTGAGAGCTTGAAAAAAAATGCTGGCAAAGGTATGAAGATGTTTAGTATATTTGAATAACAAAATAAAATCGGCTATTTGTCAATCGAGTTCGAATTTGTGGACAACGAATAGATGTAAGACAAAGCGACGATCATGCGTTAGCGCGGCGGGCGGCTCACTAGGGAATTAATCAGAAATTCGGGCTCGTAAATATGTTTTTACAGTTTTTATAAAGCAATGTTGTCAGGCATGGACAACATAATGCCCCGTAGGGTGTAAGTGAATGATCAACTATCAGCTATTAGCTATTATATGTATTTCAGGGACTAATCCGAGCCCTGGGAATAATTAGTAGAGGTCCTCACCCCGGGTGATAAAACTTGTTACGTTTTGGAGCCTCAGGGGATCTTCTTCTTTCGGTGCTCGATGGAGAAGAATTGTTGGTCTGGTCTTCGGGAGTTGGAACGGGGTTATTAATATGTTTTATTTCTAAGTGATTTAATGTCCGAAATTGATTTTTTTTTGTTTGATGAATATTGAGATTTTATTAAGATAGATTTTTCATTGGGTTGAATTTGGTGAATTATTAGCGCGCATTAGCATTTTTTAACTTCTTCGGTTTTTGGGTGGTTTGAGATCGTGGTGGTAGGTTGAAATTTTTTAAAAATTCGAGTCTAAATTTTTTAATCAATTATTTATTTTAGATAAATTTAAGTTTAAAAAAATGAAAATTAATCAAAGTTTTAACAAGAAGAAAATTAATTTTGATTTTTTTCTTTTCAAAAATTTTGAACACTAAAAATGATCAAAATGATTAAATTGAAGTAATAATTTTAATTAATTAAAAAATAATAATTATTGACAAAAAATATAAGAATCATTTTGAAATCTAATCGATTGGAAAAAAAATTGCCAACGAATGTTTCAAAATTTTTGGACATTATTTCGAAATCATTATAATTATAAATTTCAAAATAAAAAAAGTTTTTAATTCTCACATATTTAAAGACTACAAAATTACCAAAATTTCAAGTTTTAACAAGAAAATTAATTTTGATTTTTTTTTCTTTTCAAAAATTTTGAACACTAAAAATGATCAAAATTGTTAAATTAAAGTAATAATTTTAATTAATTAAAAAAAATTACTTGAAAAAATATAATAAAAATTTTGAAATCCAAAATTTGGAAAGAAAATTGCAACAATTATTTCAAAATTCTTGGACATTATTTCGAAATCATTATAATTATAATCTTCGAAATGAAAAAAAAATTTTAATTTTCACAAATTTAAAGAATACAAAATTATCAAAATTTGAGAAACAGTATTTGTAATGATTTTTCCACTATTATCTTTTTAAAGCTACAATAAAAAAAAATTAATGTATTCATTTTTGACTTTTTTCAAAATTATCAAATTTCACATAATAGAAAAAAATCTACGTCCAAAAAATTTTCAATTTTTTCTTCTTAAAAACTTCATTGAAAAAAGTCAATTCAAAGACACATGCATAATTCCCAATGTCATCAATCAAATAAACAAGCCCAAAAATTAGTATAAAAAAATCCCAAAAATTGAATTCCCAAAAGTAACAAAAAATGAACCAAATTTTCTCGATAGAAAAATAAAGTCCTCTCGATAACAATGAGGATGAAATGAAAACTATCAAAGTATCTGAAAGGGTTAGCACTACCAAGTGTTCCAGGTGTTCAAGCTCTCCATCACAGATTCTAAATAACCCAGATTGGAGTGACGTTTTAGTAGACCAACTTCTCAGATTCTATTTGCCAAACTGTCAGCGGGATGAGGATTCAAGAGCTACTAAAATATTTAACTAACCAATCTGGCCTTCCCCCTCACCCAAAGTGAACCCAAAATCAAAAATTCGATACCAAGCTCCAATTACTTGACAAAATACATTTATACCCAAGTTTAATAAATTTCGTCGAAGCCTAATATTGGAAAATCAAAAATTAATGAACCAATTCACAAAAAATAATGATGATCATTTATAAAAATAATAATAATGACGATAATAAAGCTTATAAAGGGACTCGTAAAGTTAAGTAAAGGCAGATAGAAGGACCAGTTCTTGAATATTTTACGCGTAAGGCAGGCAGCTGCCCTCGAGATTGGATCGGTTTCAAATTATCCAGGCGACTTGGTCCGAACACTGGACACTGTCTCCTCATTTTGCGTTTGGTCCTCTTCCTCAACTCGCCGATCATGTATGTATGTACTTGTACACTCAGCACTCGACAGTTTACACTCGATGGACTCTCCTGGGGCATATTTTCTTGGACATTCTTAAGAATTTACTTCGACATCCAACACAACATACAACATATCCTTTCTCTTATAAAAAATAAATAATATTAAACTGTTACTTGAGATGACACGCGACACCTACATTTAACTTTTGACAACTATTATGATCTTATAAACCACCGGTTTATGACCAATAAAAAAATTCATTATTAATTTTGTGTTTACCCTCTTCTTTTTTTCACCCGCAAAAATTCGATAATAATAAAAAGAATCATCATTTGATGGGGCTTCTTACCAAGACTCGGCCATTTTAATTCCCCATTACTGATTTTATCATCTCGTGATATCAAAAGAGAAGCGCTTACTCTTTCTTCCTCATTTTTGAAAAGTAACAAGCAAAGCGTGCTCATTATAGCCTGTAATTTTTTTAAATAATTATCTGCCCAAAATATACACGAGGATTACGCAATTTGTAATGCCTGCAAAGCATGCATACCCATCGAAAACTTCACTTCGGTGTAATTTGCGTTAATTGTGTGTTCTGGTTCCTCTGAAAATCGATCTGGCTTCAGCTGGTGAGCTAACAATGAATGTTTTGGCTATCGCGTTACAGTTTACAATGCCGCAATAGTCGTAGTGGAAAAAGTAAATTTCTTCAAATGGGAACAGTTCATTATGGAATATATATATATATAGTTGGGATTTATATCGCGGCATTGTGGTTTTTCAACGAGGAATAAATGAGGGAAATGTTAACTATGAACTGTGATGCGGGCTTTGAGGATGAATGAGGATCTGTGTTGTGTATTATATGGAGATTTGGTTCTCGATTCAAAACGATGCATGCGAAAAGAAGATGTACACCATGTGAATAGATGTATCATGGATGAAAATCGATACATATTGTTTGATCTTCTATGGATACTTTTCGGATCTTGATTTGAACTTTTAACTATTTTATGCACTTAAAAAAAATCGCTTGATTCAAGAGAAATATTTTTTTGAAAATTTTGCTATGCTTGGGCTTTGAAGTATCCGGTTTGAGTTAATTTTGGAAATTCGTAAATCAAAAGAAGAAAATAAAATAAAGATAATAAAGTTTTTCTACGGAAAAACTACAGTAGCGCTCAAAAGTATTTTGACAAGATTATGCGTTAGTTTTTTTCAATAATGTCAAAATACTTTGGTATCACCATTTTCCTAATATTTTAAAAATTAAATGATTATTGTGTTTCATATTTATTTTTAATTAAACCATTAAATATATTTATCAAAATACTTTTGAGTGCTACTGTATATAAAAAAAAATTAATATATACTTTTGCCCAATACGTATATAAACAATATTAAGATCTACCAAAAAATTAAGAAAAATAATTAAGACTTGATACCAACATATTGCACGCCTCATGAGCGAAGTGGAAAAAATTGTCTCTATTTATTTTCTATCGCACTTGTAAATAACATTTACACATAAATGTCATGGAAAAACACTAGTTTCAATATTTTTAAAAGAAATTTTGCTTTTTAAATAAATGAAAAAAATTTTTTTAAAAATTATTCCGTAAACATCCATGTGTCTGATGTATGTATGGAAATTGGTGTGGTCACAATAACTGCCGAAAAACTTAACTGATCAAGTCCATTTTTTTTATACGCTTCAGTATTATCCAAAACTAAGTTCTTTCGAAGATTATACGGTCTAATTCAATGTAGTTTAATTATAATTAGCAATAAAGTAAAATCCACTTACCGTTTGTATATCTATATCTATGTAAATAAGATTTGTTTACAACACATGCACAGTACTTTTCTTTTCTGGGTGAACAATAGCGCAAAAGATTTAAAAGTATTTGTATTTTATTTTAATCGATTTGATTATGGAAAATGAGATTATGAGGTGTGCACTTTTGAATATTCCAAACTCATTGACATTTCTATTGACATATCTTTATAATAACTTACTTCTTTAAAAACTCCTACAAATTTTTC
The DNA here is from genome assembly GCA_905319865.3 of Cotesia congregata. NCBI lineage: Eukaryota > Metazoa > Arthropoda > Insecta > Hymenoptera > Braconidae > Cotesia > Cotesia congregata. Next base: position 5,491,580 of record CAJNRD030001117.1, on the reverse strand, counting down.
TACGAATCAGATGTCTGTCAACTTCAGTATTAACTGTTAATTAAATTAATAGGTGCAATTCCTGGCGCAATAAAAATTAAGAATACTTTTTTTAATCAAGTAATTTTTTTCAGTGTAGATTTTTTAAAAATTCTAGGCAAGAAATTATAAGTTCCAATTTCACGGTTCCAAAAATCCTTCATACTTATTGAAACACTTTTTAAAAAGTATACAAATTTTATTGTAAATTTTATTGCAAAAAAAAACTCACCGAAATTCGAAGTTGAAAATTAAACACTGAAGAGCATTACGGATTCTACAAAAAAAAAGAAATAAGATTATATTTTTGAAATAAATTTTATTTTTGATCATAAAAATTGTTAACTGAGATTTAGCTAGCATAAAAAGCGATCGAAAGTTGAACTAAATTTTTGTGGTACCTGCTGTATCTCAAAAGTCTAAAAACTGAAACTACCGGAGTTGAGAATAAAAAACGGATATCGGGTGTGACGAAGGAAAAGATTTAAAAGTGAAAAAACAGGCTCGTGACCCATTTATTAAAAATTGAAACTTTGTTATAAAGCACCTTATAAAGGAAAGGCCCGATAGGGAACTATCGGGCTTACTGCAAACTAGTACATAAAATCCACGGGTAAGTTCTAGTTCAGTACAACTATACATATTCAGCAATAGGTACAAGCTTCTTTGGATTTAGTCCTCGGGTATAATTCAAGGCTCTGTCTGTGCGTTAGCCTCGTCCACGGGGAATTATTCCAGAGTTAGAATCACATGACCTGCTATTCTATATGTGCAAAGCCATCCATCGCGCACTATGTACACTATAAAAAAAAAAATAATAAAATAAAAAAGGAATGATCGAGTACAAAGGAGAGGAAAAACGAGAAGTGGAAGTACCCCTCGACCCCGATTATATTCTTTGACATTCTTGCTACCTGCTTTTATTTTTCATTTTTGTCCTCCCCGTCTTACTTATACTTCTTCATTCTTTATTATTCTTATTGTTATCATTATTATTATTATTATTATTATTATTATTATTATTATTATTATTATTATTATTATTACTATTGTTATTATAGGTGTACCTCGGCGTTATTATTTTTTATCACGTGAAATAAGCCGTAGCATAATTATTGACCCGTTTTTTGTTTTACTTTTTGCATCGCTTATTGTTCCCATCGACAATAGAATAATTTCGTAACTAAATTTGGGTGTATTATTATTTATTATAATTCGCTATATTTTTACTATGTCATTTCACGGGTATCAAAACGTGAGAATATTTTTTTTTATGAATATGCAAAATTTTAAAAGGGAAAAATCAATAAACAAAATTTTTAAATAAATATAAATACTTGATAATAGATATAAAGGTTGAAAGAGTTGGGTACTTTAAAATGAAAGAGAGAAGCTCGGAAATATCACAAATAAAAAAAAATTATATCGATTTATTTTTTTATTTATTTATTTATTCAATTTTAATGCCAAAGCAATGGCTGAATGGCAAGTGTATACATAATAATTACAGTAAAGTACACGTATTTTGTTTAATATTATTACAATAAATAATTAAGGTATATCTTTATAACTGTAGCATGTTGGATGAATGTTAGAACTATAAATATATGTAACATTGTTTTAAAATTTTAAGTTGAATTATTAGAAATTATTTGATATAATATAAGAGTCTTGATATAGTTAGGTATATAATTTAGTTAGTTACATATTTTTTATCGGTATGTTAATAATTAGTATATGTTATCATTGATAGCAATTTATCATCTAATTTAGTAGATTCAGTAGACCGGGTTCAGAAAATAGATTGTTAATCATGTCTGGCTATCCCGTTCCTGATTTAAGAAGAATTCGTAGGCACAGACTTTAAAGGCGTCAAGACTAAGTGAGTTCGTTACTTCAGTCGGAAGTTCCTTCCAGAGTCGGATAGCAGATACCACAAAGGAGTGTTCGAATGACGTTGTAGAAAAGTGTGGAATCATAAAGGAGATGTTATTTTTAGCTGCTATTCTCTCAGATCTTCTAATATCTGGAGGTTCATCCATAAAGAGATCTCTTAAGAACCTTGGTTTACCAATATTAAGAAGTTTATAGAAGAAACATGCCAAACAGTAACGTCTTTTGGATTTGATCGTAAGCCACTTTAGCGATTGTCTATGGGGAGTAATATGCTCATCATGTCTTAGATTGTAGATAAATCTAATCGAATTATTAGAAAGACGTTGCAGTTTATAATCCAATCTTTTAGATGAATCTATTAGTACTAAGGAGCAATATTCAATAATTGGAATAACAGTCGCTGTAATTAGGAGTTTGCGAGTAGAGGTAGATAGTATATTCTTCCTGTGTTTCAGACAATTTAAAGTAGCATAAACCTTTCGAGCTATTTGAGCCACATGAGCATCCCAAGAGAGATTGTTTGTCAAATGAATACCAAGATGTTTGGTTGAGTTCACATAAGGAATAATGTTACCATTAATGATTATTTGAGGAAGAATACAGCTTTCTAGGTGTTTAAGTTTTCTACTACTTCCTAAGATCATAATTTTAGTTTTTTGGAAGTTTACTTCAAGGCCTACCTCCTTAGCCCAATCAACTACTGCTTTACCATCAGTTATAATTTTATTTGCGGCATCATTTAGCTGTGGGAGCTTAAAATGAAGATAAGCGTATTTGTCATCCGCAAATAGTCCGTGTTTGGAGTGATTTAATTTCTTCGATATTCCATTAATGACAATTAAGAAGAGAATTGGTCCCAGGATAGATCCTTGAGGAATTTAATCAAAGGATATGTTCTACATATATTAAAAAAAAAATAAATGTAAATATGGACGGTTTTATGACCAATAAAATTTTAGAAGTTATTTATAGAAATTGGCTAATTAAATTAAAATTAAGAAAAGAATATTTGGTTTAGTTGAATGTACTGTTCATTTTTTCAATTATTCTAATAAAGTATACTAGAATAACACAATTCTTTCCGGGAAATTTTAGATGGGGGCTGTGTAAATTGTTTTTTTTCAATTGTTTGATTAGGGGAACTCTGAGCAAAAAGGGAGAGCACACTTTGTCGATTTATGGTAACTAAACACTATAAAATTCTGATGAAATAGTTCAGGAGGAATGAGACATCAGTTCTCAGACAAAAGTTATTTTTACGCTCGAAAATGGATGAAATTTATTATTTCAAATGCATGAAACCTGTTAAGTATTTCTAGGTTCATAGTTTGGGTACTTTTTAAATAAATCAAAGAAATAATTTTTTTAAAACGAAATTAACCACCACTTATTAGAAATCTGGTAAGACCTTTTCAGTTATTTATTTATTTACCAAAATTTTAGACCCTGAAGCCTTAGCTCTCTAAGAGCCTTACATATAAATTAATACATAGCAATAATAAAAGTTGTTAACAGTAATGAAAATGATAATAATACAATAAGAATAAGTAAGTAACGTTGTCTCAAAGCAAAGTAAAGTCCATCTAAGTAATTAAGTTACCAATTAATGACTCTAGTTTATAAAACAAAAGAAAGAAAAGAAAAAATATAAATTTGAATAATTAGTAATTTAGACAGTTATGTAGTGACAATTATTTATCATCTTTATCTACAAAAAACTTGTAACACTTTGATCGAAATTCATTGTAATCAGTAATCATCACAATCTCCTCCGGTCACCGGTAATTATGCTGAATTGAACAAAAAAAAAAAAAACATTTTTGCACATAAATGATTTTTTACCGGGAAAAAAATTTTTCTTATAGGGTAAATACTCCAATAGATGGACACCCCCCAATTGATGGCCAGATATTATTTTTAGAAGCAATTACATTATAGTTTTAAGAACAAAAATCTTAAGTCGTTATATTTTCTTGTGTCTTCAAATAGTTCTGAGAGCGAGAAGTAATTTTTTTTTAACTTTTTATTTGTAATAATAGTTTAAAAAAATTATTTAAATTGGACGTCTCAAGGTTTTGCTCCAAGAGCGCCGTCACTAGTAAGCGTGTGACAAATAGCTGGTGGACATTATTTGTTATTATTATTAAAAATAATAAAAAAAGTAAGATTTGTACATATAATTACGCTTATATTTCATTAACAAAGCTAGAAATATAATATTTTAATGATAAAATCGAAAAGAAATAATAGAATTTAGTGTCCATCTTTTGGTGACACTTTACTAACCTTTATCCAATAGATGGACATTGAGTTTATATGATGAATTTTCTTATTTTTTTTTTTTTAATTTTGTTGGTGGATCAATGCGAGAATAAGAGTAAAGATTATAGCAAACATACATGTACTGGAAATGAAAGTATTATTATGATTATTGAAGAAATTAAAAAAAAAAAAAGAAAACGCTGAATAAAAGAGAAAATTGAGGGAAGGAAATTTAAAAGCAAAAGAGAACAGACCTATTAAAAGGAAGAAGAAGACAACATAACTTTTTAACTATAAATATATTTTTAAACATGTTTTTAACTATTAAATATAAATTTATATTGATAATTTATCAATCATTAGTATTCTTTATATTAATATATTTTATATGTTAATTTGTATGAGAAAGCATCACGTGTTCAAAATTAATAAAATTACTTTATGATGTATTTTGAAAATTACCATCCGATTTATCACTTTTTCTCTTTAATTTTATCAAGCTTTATTTTTTAGTGGACAAAATTAATAAATTAATTATATCTGATATAAATAATGAATCGAAAATATCGCTTGTAAGTAGTGTCCATCTATTGGTATTGACTGTCCATCTACTGGGGTTTTGGACTTTTTCTTACATTTTTCTTTTTCATTGATTACTACAACGTTTTACGAAGTTTTACTTATTTTTTCCTGGTTAATTATATATTTTTACATAAATATAATTTACTTTATCACAACTTATCTGTATATTCCTATATTGTTTTTTTAATAGAATACGAGAGTTTACTTAACTGACCATCTATTGGGGTATTTACCCTACTTTTAAATAAATAAATCAATAAATTATGAACTTCTAAACATAAAATGATAATAGTGATTTTTTCAAATTTTTATTCCTGATATTGTTAAATTTTAAATTGAATGAGCCAAATTTGAAGGAGGTTAAAAAATAATAAATAATGACTTTCTACACTTCTCAAATCAAAAGACTGATCGTACTACGACTTTATTCTAGTAAAACAGAAAAATTTTATAATTGAAGGCAAAACTGCGCATTATTTAAAAAAATTTCCATAATACTAATTATGATCTCCATAACTTAAAACTTTTTACATTGAAGTCCCCGATAATTTATTGACTGACGAAAAAATAAATGCCTTAATCGTTCGGATAATTTGTTTTTGAACTATTAAGTTAACTATTACCTTGAGCACAAGAATCTGGAATATTAAAAAGGCGGGTGTGGTAGAATAAAAATTCGATGGGTTTGTTTTTCCCGATTTATATTTCGACGCCGAGGGTGTGGTTTTTCTAGCCAGCAATAATCACCTTGATTATAATGATAGTTTCCTTTAAATTTTCGTATTAAATGAAGCTATTCTGTTTGTTTTTTTACTTTTCATTTTTTTCAAATTACCATACGAAATAACTATGTACGGGCAAGAGAGATGAGTTTTGAATGAAAATGTTAATTTTAATGAAAAGTAACTTGAATGAATAGAAACCGGCTGAAAATAAATCAAGAGACTCGAATTACTTTCTTTGAATCTGCTGGACACATTTTTTAACATCAGTTATTTCTTATACTGAAATCCACCTCGTAAACTATGATGGTAAACTTGAGACCCGGGCCTGCTTGGAGTCTTGTTTAAGCCGCGGGGGATCGCGAGCAGCTCCATTCTTTGCTTATATTGCTTGTCAATTGTTTCCGGATTATTATTACCCAGTAATTCAAGATTTTCTTTAGATACTGCATTTTTATCGATGTTTAATTTTTGTTTTTATTTTTCAAAGTACACGACGTTTTTTGACTATTTATTGGTAATCGATGTCATAAATTTCTCAATAATTTTTGTGTTGATACAACTTATGTGTTTGAATCGGCGCTGTAACAAAATAACCGAGGACAAAATAACCGCGACAAAATAACCGGACGACAAAATAATTAGAAGACAAAATATTCTCAAAATCGTGTTGTGCCCTTTTAACATGGTTTTTGTGTGTATTTATTCGACATTAGACCAACACAAATGCGGGTAATCGTGTTGTGCCCTTTTAACATGGTTTTTATGTGTATTTATTCGACATTAGACCAACACATGAGATTGTTGCCATGTTGTGCCCTTTCTAACATGGATTTTTTGTGTATGTTTATCAAAGAATATTTTTTCCAAAATATTTTGTCCGCGGTTATTTTGTCGTCCGGTTATTTTGTCGCGGCTATTTTGTCGCGGTTATTTTGTCCGCGGATATTTTGTCGCGTCACCGTTTGAATCCACCATTGAATTATTTTTACAGGTTATGGGCCCAGAAGTTTTAATTTTCAGAAAAATCATCAATAGTTTTTGGCTTTTTGATATGAGCATTAATAATTTTCAGAAATTGAGAATTTATTGTGACTTCTGTGAAGCTGTACTGACTATTCTCGCAATAGTAGGAAATAATTTCTTTTTTAAAGTTTAAAAAAAGTGTATAAGTGTTTTAAACTTGAAAATAGATGAAAATTCTAATAATGGCCTGCAAAGTCAACCATTTTTCAGATTTTTTTTTTTGGCATTTTTGACCAAGATTCTATAAAAAAGCGGCTACCAGACGACTTATGAAGGCATGGTCGATCAAAATTACAATTTTTTATCATATTTCAAAGATTTTAAATCATTTTTCTTCCGCAATAAGTGGAACTGAACTGAAAGAAATCATTTAGTAGAAATTTTGAAATTTTAATTGTTTGATTCAAATTTTTCTACAATTCGATCAAAAATTTACTAAATTTCAAATTTTTTTTCAAATTTTAGAACTTTGGAATTTTTTTTTTCTTCGGAAGAGTTTCGTAAAAGTTTCGGAGAAGTTCTTAAAAAATATTTTAAGAATTTCAAATTTTATTTAGTTACTCAATAGTTTGTAAGTAAATTTTTTTTAATACTGTTTCTAAAGAGTTCCGAAGAAGTTCCTTAAAAATTTTAAGAATTTCAAATTTTTTATTACTTAAAAGTTTGTAAGTAAATTTATTTAATACTGTTTCTAGAAAGTTCCGCAAAAGTTCCGGAGAAGTTCCCAGAAAATTTAAAGTAAGATGGATTTTTTCCCAAATTTAATTTATCTCGTTTTGATTCAAGACAATTAGGGAGACCCGGTGATCTAGCGGCCTAAAATTTAAGCTATTTTAAAAAATTTTATTTCTATATGAAGGTGATGACTAGTGCTTTCAAATTTTTTTTACACTTATTTTATTACTCATCAACTACACAAAAATGAAAATTAAGGCAAAAAAAATTTTTTTTTAAATTAGAAAAATGGCGCTTAAGACCTCTTTTCCAAAAAAAATGGACCTGACTGGTGGGTGGTGATTTATCTCTCCCTCTGATCTGAAATACAAAAAAAGTGACAGATTTTTAATTACTATAAGTATAGTTATCGCAAGAACTAGTATAAAAAAAAAAAAATTTGAAAAAATGGCACGTAGTTAAAAGTACGAGTCTGAAACTCTTCAAAATTATTTTTTTTGGTTCAAGAATTTTTCTCTTGATTCAAGTTAGTTTTTTTTCTGTATATAAATTGATTACTTGACGTCTGAGTCGTCCAAAATTATGAATTTTTATCAAATTTTCAAGCCAAAAATTGTTTTTCCTTTAAAACAAGTGAATTTTTTGAATTGCATCAAACTAAATTTCTTGAAACAAGAGTGGAATTTTCTAAATCATATTTTGTTTGAATTCAAAGTTTTTTTTTTTAAGTGGAATAAAAAAAAATTAATCATAATTATACAAAATGTGACAACTTGATACTAAAAATTAACGACTAAATAGTGTAAAGATCCTAACATTGTTTAGACACATAAATAACTTTTGACTAGACAACTCTGGAGGACGCATTCAAAGTGGATTCACCCAAGGAGCCATTAAGCGAGCCACGTTCAGCTACAAGTGGTCTTCCGACGGAAGTACTAGTTCAAATACATAGTATATATAAATACAAAAACGACAAAACATACATTAATATATATGTGTGTTATAAAGCCGTTCGTCGAGGAGCTTGTCAACGGTTATTTGAGAACGGAATAAATATCCACCCGGGGGATAGGACGGAAAACAGATTTACACAAGTAGGTAAATGGCGCCAGAAGCTTAATGTTCTGTCTTGGTCTCAATAGTAGCTAGTAGTTTTATTTTAAATATTTCCGATTCCCATAGACTTCCATAGACTATAGACGAGAGACCAAAGCAGAAGACAACTCCTTGTTTGTCAGCGCAATTGAACTGGTAGTCAGAGTTTCGGCTCCATTATATTTTCAGGGGGACCCAAATGAAATAAAAAGAAGCCGCTTAATTGATGCGACAATATTTGTACGGCTAAAGTTGTTCATGTCCATCGATTTATTTAGGACAGAAGAGGACTACACTGGAAAGACCAGAAGGGAATGAATATAATATAATATAATGTTTTTCGCTCTAGTAGTTTTGTAATCCATTGAAATCGTAACGTTTTGAATTATTTGAATTATTCTCAAGGTGACCTATGTCCTGCATTGAAACTGTTTTTCTGGTGGTGCATAACGTACGTTTTTACGGTCAATTTTATAGGGAATAAGAAGTCTCTTTTATTATTTAACTTTTCTTGATTATACGATTGTTATACTTTTATTATAAATACATTTTTTTTGTACCTTTTTCAAAGGAATGAAGATGACTTTTGAGCAATTCAGAATTTTTTATTGTACTTTTAATTTTAAGATGGTACTTTTAAAAAAATTTTAGTGTATGGTAGTTACTTATCAGTAAAAAAAAATGTTCAATATTTTTAAAGCTCAAGGCCAAAAAAAATTTTTTTTAAGTAGTTCACTTGGAAAAATCAATGAAAATAATTTTTATTGCATTAGTGGATAATACTTTATATTTTAAGAAAAATTTGTACATAAAATGGATTTAACCCTCAAAGTACATACCTCCGAACAGAACTTTAGAGTACCCATGGAGGCAAATTGACACCACTTGACTTTCGAAGAATTATATCTCAGAAACTATGCATTTTATTAGAATTTAGGTTATCACGCATTTTTGGTAGGTAAAACAATGCTCTTTTGAATACAACCATTATTATTCTGAATTAAATTGTTTTTATTGCTGAAAAAATTGATTAAAAATGAACCTATTTTGAGAAATATTTTAGGATAAGAAAAATTCTGGGGTTCAAATGACCCCAGTGTACTCCGAGGGTTAATTAGATGAAAATTCAGATCAAATTAGTGATTTTAAGAATAAACTGCTTATTTATTTATCAAATATTTTACAGTACCAATTATTTTTATCATTTTTTACAGTAACAAAAATGTTTAATGAAAATTATTACTAAATTAATTTATGAAAAATAATAATTAAGAAAAATTGATGGAATTTTAGATAAAGTTTTTGATAAGAGAATTTGGGTACTCGCGGGTAATAACGTCTGTCGGGTAGTAAACCCTAGTCAATAGATATTTATAATTAAAATAAAACTATTCATAAATTTAGATGATAATCGTTATTTAAGGACATTTTATATAAAATATTAACAACAAAATGGTTATTTTTACAGTAAACAAAAACAAAATTAAAGATTTGAAGTGTAGTAGGGTAATACTAATAATACCGAAGGGCTTAGCATATTTACTTAAATAAATTAAACTGTAGTTAATATACTTTTGGTATTTGAGATGAATAATAATGTAAATTGTCAAAATAATACTCTGATTATTGATCTTAAATACTAAAGATGTATAAACTATAGTATACTAAAATAAGCCCTAATTGTTACAATTTTTTAAAATCTTCAATTAAATTTTTTTTTATAGTACACTGAAAAAAAAAATTCTTGATTGGAGGGTAAATTTTCTTTGCTCAAGAAAATATTAAGAAGATTGAAAATTTATTGAATGTTGTTAAAGTTTCTTGAGCCAACACGCAGAAAAAAATTTTGTTAAAATAACCTAAGATATTTTCTAGTAACAAATGAATTTATGTTAACATAAGGATAACAAATTATATGTTAAAATAACAAAATTTAGGTTATAGCAAGTTATTGATATGTTATAACAATAAAACAATTTGGTTATACTATAGCAAAATCTTTAAGTAGATTCGACAGAATAATTTAGTTGGTATAACAAATTTTTTTGTTGAAATAGCAAAATTATTCTATTAAAATAACAAGCAAATTTGTTACAGTAAATTTTATAAGGATCCATAATTTAAAATATGCTACAATCAGCTATATCTGGTTTGGAAAATATTTTAGCAACAAATTAGTTTTGTTAATGCAATAAAATGATTTCGTTAGAACAACAAATTGATTTGGTGATTTAACAGACTGGTTTGTTAATACAATTTAAAGCATTTTGTTAATGCGACTAATGGATTTGTTACTATAACTACACTTATTTGTTACCAGAACATATTTTTCAGTTATCTTGCTCCAAAATAACTTTTCTCTTCCTTAAAATTTTCTTGGAGCAAGAAGTTTTTTTCTCTGTGTAAAATTTACCATTTTTTATTGATGTTTTAAAGAAAAAGTACTTTAATAACGATTAACATAAAAACTTATTAATTAAATTGTATATTTTTAATTTTACATAAAATATCCCTTAGCTGGGCCTTATTTTTCGATACTTTAACTAAAAGGATAAAAGTTCTTTAAAATTCAAAAGTGCGCGCTTCAAAGTTCATCTAATTAAAAAAAAAACTTTAATGAGCCTTGTATCACAAATTAATTAAAAAAAGCCGCCTGATTGGTAATAAATAATTATTTGGAATATAATAGAATTAAGGGTCGAAAAAATAAAGGAATGAGGTTGAACCGGGCACGCGCTCACCTACTCTTTCTCTCGTCTCTCAGTCTCAGGACCTACTCCTGTTTCATTTCTTATTCCTATCCTGGGTGTACTCGGTTGGTCTTAAAGGAACAAGGATGCCGAAGCTATCTCGAGAGACACTTGGAGCAGGTGTATATGAAAAAATACAGGTGCCTCGACACTGACACACGCCCCGAGAAGTGAACTGCTATATACATACACACATAGGTCCTTAAAAGAAGATAACCACGCACGAGCGCAAACCGTCCAACTCTTATGAATAAAAAATCACTTACATAAATATAAGTGCCAGACAAGTTATCTTTATTCTCATTCCACCTGATTCGCCATTGCCACTCAAAGTTTTTAATAATTCTACCAATTATTTGATCAAGTCTAAAAAATCACAAATTGAAAATCTTGTTCCCACGATCCAGAACCCGGGGAATGGTCAATCATGTTCAATGATCTTTCCCGAGAATTGAAAAACCCCGACTAAAAGCTAGGAAACCCTTTTCACTAATCGTTCTCTTAACTTTCGGCCAAACCCGAAATCGATCCTCGCCCTAAAAAATACGCCAGGTAAATATTCTCACAAAAGAATAAAATTTCCATTAATCTAGGTCAAAAATCTCGGAAAAATGTTTGTTTACTTCAGTCTGGAGTTTTATCGGTGTGAGAAAATCCTAGTGCTGCTCTTTTGGTAACATGGTGAGTTTGGTATTCTTATTTTTTTCATTCAAAGTTTTTAATACTGCTTTTGAATAAGCATTTTCTATCATTTAGAATCCATGATAGAATTTTATCTGTATAGTATTGATAAATTCTACTGGGATACTCGAGGGATAAATACTCTGAAGAATCCTTCAGTATAAACTGCTTTTAATAATTAAAAGGCCATTCGGCAGCCGAAATGGGAGTAGATTTCATGATGAATAAAAAAAATAGTACTAGGGATGCATACGAAAAAAAAAAAATAAATTTCTGTTACATTAAACAACAATGTCGTCAAAACGAATGCAAAAGTAAAATTTGGTTAAATCTGTCTGAGAAAGTAGGTAATTTTTGGTCTAGACTGATAATGAGGTACACAAATTAAAGCTTATTTAATAAGCTTTCAGATGCTATTTATAGAATTTTCATAAGATATCGCGTTCAATTGTAATTGCACGGAAATACGGTAAAAGTGAAAATTTTTGCGATTTTTGAAAATTTTTGAATTGCTATTATCCCTAAACTATTCAATTTGGAAAAATAAATAAGTATACAAATTGAAGCTTATTAAATAAGCTTTCAAATAAAATTTACAGAAATCTGATAGGATGTCGCGTTCCATTGTTATTGCCCGGAAATAAGGTAAAAGCGAAAATTTTTGAATTGCTCTCTCTCATTTCTAAACTAATCGACAGATTTGGCTCATCTTAGAACTTAACCTCACAAATCGTCCTAAGAATAAGTATGATACGTTTTATTAAGATCCGTATAGAATTACGGGAGATAAATACATACATATATAAACTTTTGAACCATATGCATTTTCTGAATCCGCTTGACGAGCTGAGTCGAAATATAGCAAAATTTTTCAAAAGTTCCGCCATGAGGACCAATGCAATAGTTAGATTTCTATGAAATCTACTAAAAAAAACCACAAAAAGTCCACTAACGCAAAGAAGATGTTCGAATTTGTCCAAAATGATTTTTTATTTTTCGGTGATTTTTTCAAACATGATACTCAGATCAATTTGTAACTTTATTAATATACTTGAGTAGTATCGACCTAAAGAATCCTTCAGTATAAATTGTTTCTAATAGTTAAAATCCATTAAAAATCCATAAGCGCAGAAGAAACAAGTTCAACCTCATCCAAAACAATTTTTCCATTTTTTGGTGTTTTATTCAAAAATATTATTTCAATTTATCTAAAACTCATTTTACAAACCCAACTTATAGCAATATAAAGTACCCTTCATTAAAAAAGACTTTCGATGCTTAAAACACATAATAATAAACGCCCTAAGTGAACCTCAAAAGTTTAGTACTTTGATAGTTTTAAAACCCAAATTATTCAAACAATTACTTTCTTGTAAAAAAACAAGCCTACAACTTTTATCCACAATTTTCAGAAATGAAAATTGGTGTGCGCCTATACACTTTACAATATTTACTCAAAAATAAAATTTGCATGACCCGACTGGATTTAAATCCCGGATTTGACAACAATACTCAGATTGATAGAAAGGTTCAAGAATAGAATTTAGAATACAAAATCTTTCAACCGATGAGGCGTGAATTTTTCATCGCTGTCAGCAGCACAATGCCCGAAAATTCGGGAGCATAAGACTCAACAGTTTCATCCAGACGATATGTCGCCTCAAAAGGGTTGCGAGTTGTCTGGAAGCTTGAAAAAGATCAAACTTTGGGAAAAATATGATGGGAAAGGAGCATGTATTATTATTCCTTCAGACTCTTGTATTTGCCTGATTCGAGTACCTGTTTTTACTGAGAAATCACACATGTATATAAATTTATGATATATTATTTTTTTTTTTCATATTGAAATACCGATAGAAAGATCTTTCGAAAGGGTTGCACAAAAAGGTACGCTAGAGTTGTAGGAGGTATTGGGTCTCGGGTTCCGAGGACTGAAAAGAGATCCTTTTTATATATTTATATATGATTTCATCTATACATCTTTTTATTCATTTTTTGTTTCACTTCCGTTCGACTAAAATCTCCGATACTTCCTTACGATTTATTTATCTTTTTTTTTGATTAAATAGATTCGCTCATTTTTTTTTATTTTTTACCGAGGCAGAAAAAAATCGTTAAATATTAATCTGAAAATTTTTTTACTAAAAATATTTTTAGCCCAGCTGTCAAGGGAAGATATGGCTGCTAATATTTATGAAAATGTTCACTCATCAGATAGCAACACTACGTGTCCTTAGCTAGGATACAATGCCGTACAAATTGCCACCCTCTCAAGAGGACAATGCGACACGACTGGATTCTCGCGGACCCCCGCCGGCCCAAGAGAATATCCCGACGTGTTGGATCTTGCAATGATTTTATATTCCGCTATTGTCTTTTTTTAGACGAAAAAAATTACAATTCTTTTCGATGCGTGAGACTCTGAATTCAAAACCTAGATCAGCGATAGTATTTTTCTTTTATTATTAATAATAATAATTGTAATTGTTTTCGGCAATTATTTACAAGTGGAGTCCACCATTTGAATTTTAATTTTTTTCAACGAAATTTCTATTTGATTTTATTGATATATTTTTTTTTGAAAAGTACATAAAAAAATAAACATTAAAAAAAAAAGTTGATTATCACAATTTTAACAAATTTTCAAAAAAATTTATAAATTTTTTAGAAAATTGTGATAATTAACTTTTTTTTTTAATTGTTCGTTTTTTTGATGTACTTTTCGAAAAAAAAATATATCAAAAAAAGATAAAATAGAAATTTTATTCAAAAACATGAAAGCCAAAATTTTTTCCAACTTTTGAAGGCAAAAAAACTATCGAAATCTTTTTTTTTTCCTTTCACGACATTTTTTATCATAAATGCGCCGTAAAAACGAGCAGAATAAAAAAAAATTATAAAATGTTAATTTTTCACCTAGATATGGCCAAAAATAGGCTGAACACCACTTGTAAATAATTACCTTGTTTTTTTTTAAATGATCATTTTAAAAAAATTTTTTCGCGTCGAAAAATTCAAAAGAAAAAATTTTTTATTCAAAAACATTAATCAAAATTTCTTGGAAAATTTTTTTTTTAAATCTCTTGAGTCAATAAATTTTATTTTTTAGCTACTGGGGCATGAATTGTCACTAGAAACTTAAAGCCCTAATTTTTTCGAGCCCATAAATTCGAACCGAAGATGAGTGCTAGCTTTTCTCAAAAGATATACTTTAAATGTACCGAACAAATAAAAAAATCCTGCGTCATTCTGGAAAAATTCTTCATTTTTATTCAAGAGCCTTCGTTTTATTTTTAAGACACGCGTTAAAACTTCAAATGTGGAAAACCGATTTTTACATAAAATTTAAAGAGTTAAGTCAACAATGAAATACGGTTCAATAACCACGAAAATATGCTTTCTGAGGCGTATAATTTCGGCAAAAGCATCTTTATGAAATTCAAAAAAAATCGCTTTACAAATTTTCATAACAGAAACTTCTGAAAAATTGTGTCCTCCGTTGCGTCATTTAGAAGCGCTCGCCCGTAAAAGACGTCACGAATAGTCATAAGACCGTGAAATCGATTACGGTCAATCGGATCTATATCTCAAGTGCTATTTTTCAAAAAAATACTTTGGAGATTTATTTGTATGAGGATTCTGTGGAACTGGCCACACATGACCAGAAAGATCTGATTTCGATTTTGTTGAAATTTTTTAGTAAAAAGTGAAAAGTGAAGATTATTATTAAGATCGAGGATACGGAATTGTAAATTGTAAGTTGTGGGGTACGAAATTTAACAAAAGTATACTTTAGTGTCGAAAAAAACCGCAGCTGCGCCCACACGAGCCATTCGCGGCATATATATGATTTTTTTTTTTTTTTGATAATCATCTAGTGGCTCGTGGATCTTCAATTGAGGTTTACCGTCCGCTATGGGAGATTTTAGATAAGGTGATGCATGATCTATGGCGGAGATGCCCAATAATAATTGTAAATGCATCGGCGAAATTTTTAGATTTGGTTGAAAAATTATCAAAAAATTGAGAATGGAAATTATTTAACATCTGCTGGGTAATATTTTTCTTACTAATTTTTCTAAAAAAAAACTAGAAAAAAATTTTTTTTCTAAATTTCTCTAAAAAATAGATATTTTTATCTTATGAGTAATTTGAAAACAATTAAGTAATTAGTTCCATAATTTTGTCATATTTTTTAAATCTTGGTTTTCTTTCGAATTTTTAAAATTATAACGTAAATTTTTAAGAATATAAAATCATTAAGATAAAAAATAAACATTTTTTACAAAAATGGAAATATTAGTTTTTTTAATAGTTAATTTTAGTAAAAATTAATTTTTTTAAATAAAAAAAAAATTACCTTTCTCATTAGCAAATTTTCGAATAAATTTGCTGCTGCTTTATTCTCTAATTATTAAATTTCTAGAAAAAATAATTATTATATTAATTT
Organism: Cotesia congregata; assembly: GCA_905319865.3. Classification (NCBI taxonomy): domain Eukaryota; kingdom Metazoa; phylum Arthropoda; class Insecta; order Hymenoptera; family Braconidae; genus Cotesia; species Cotesia congregata. The sequence goes on along the minus strand of CAJNRD030001117.1, from coordinate 5,475,420 downwards.
TCTAAAAATTAATTTTACATAAAAATTATTAATTCGTCAGAGAATTTTTTTCTCTATGATTTAAAAAAAAAATAAGTTCACAATTTTTCTTCTAATTACTAATTTTTCATAATTACTGTTAAGAATTTTTTATTGTTATTTGTGAAAAAATTAAATCATAAAAAAAAATATTTTTCCCAATACTATACTACAGATTTCGAATTAGAAAAAAAAAATGTAAATTATTGGTGTCAATTAGGGAAATTTTGATATGTAGATCGGAGATTACGAGACAACAAACATCGGAAGATGTGTAATGTTACTAAATACCATACAATATAATATATATTTATATTACGAAATTCATTGAACGGAAAAGATATAAATTTATAGTGGATCGAGTAAAAAATATTTTTAGAGAGAAGATCGTTAATAAACCGGGCCTAAACGTGGACGGGGTATCTATATCTATCGTACTTGGGGCGTTGTTGCCGGTATCGTCCGATGGGGGAGATCGTTGTCGATATCGGAGTAAAACATTTACTCGAAAACAAGAGAAGACTGACAGTGAGATTTAAACTGGAGAAAGGTGTATAACTTAGTATTTGGGCGATAGAGAGAGATGGAAGAATAAATCTACGGCGTATTTCCACTTACGAGGAGTGTTGGGCAGATGCGCCCCCGCGAGCGGACAGCTGTACACGGTTCCTTATTCCCTTTATTTTTTTCATATACATTTAAATATATTAATCTCGGATATTTTGTAAAGAGAGAAAGTTTGCCATTTTATTGTTTATGTTATTGTTTATACCAAAGGGTTGCTCTTTTGTTTCAAGTTATTCATCTTTGGGTTTACTTTTAAGATTCTTTCAAAGTCCCAGATTCAAGATATTATTTCCCACGTGAGTTCTGAGGAAAAAGTTTCCAGTCATCTTTTCGGCAGATTCTTAAAAGTGATCGGGTTCATAAACATGAAAGGTTTTACATACTCGAATTTTTCGATATTGACAGAGATTTTACTCGGATTTAGAAGGATCTTTTTTTAGAGTTTTTATGGTAAATTTGTACCCAAGTCATGGGTTAGGTAAATAGAATGCAAATTTGACGAAATTGATTTTTTAACTCGTGGTTCGTTTGAAAATATGAGATTTATCTGGAACTATACTAAACTACTAAGTAGAAGAGAAAATACTTCTGTTAAGAAAATTTTTTGGACTCAGAAACAAATATTCTACTTTTTACTAAAGAATCCTTCAGTATAAACTGCTTTTGATAATCGAAAACTACAAAAAATTCACTAGCACAAAAAAAAATATTCGAATTTGCCTGATATGATTTTTCATTTTTTAGTGTTTTTTTTCAAAATTATCATTCCGATTGATCTAAAACTCATCTTACACGTTCAAATTATGGCGAATTTAAGTACTCTTCAGTAAAAAATTCTTTCGATGATGGCAACCTATCAAAAATCCACTAGCGCAGAAAAAATGTTCGAATTTGATTAAAACTGTCTTTCAGTTTTGGCCTTTTTTAACTTTCCGCTAAGAAAATTGAAGATTTTCGAAAAATCGGGGAGTTATTGGTTTTACCCCGTTTCGCAAAAATTGGGGTTTCAACAGATCTCGACGTTTTGAAGCCCTAAGAAGCTTTCCTGACTATTTTTACGATGATATCCGTACGTCTGTGTGTGTGTGCGCGCGTGCGCGCGCGCGTATGTGTGTGTGTGTGTGTGTGTGTGTGTGTAAACCTCTTATAATTTCTGAACGGCTTGACCAATTTGATCGTAGTTGGTGTCAGAATCGGTTGATGCATTCGTAAGATATCGTTGTCGAAAAAAGTGTTTTTTTTTGTAATAACTCCGAAATTTTCCATCAGATCAATTTTTTTGTTAGGAATTATTTGTAGAGCTCAAAAAACGACATCGATTGCCGTCAACCGCGTGAAATTCGGTTGATTCATTCTAAAGTTACAGCTGTTTGAAAATTAAAAAAATCGTGTTTTTTCGAACTTTGATAAGACTTTTGGGCTCGAAGAGCTCAAAATCATAAGAAAGTTATCTCTTTGAGCTCGGAGAGCTTAAAATAACACATAAATTGTATTTTTGAGCTCGAAGAGCTCAAAAATGTCATAAACGCAATTTTAGGCGCCTAGGTTTGGAATTAGCGGGAAGTTGCAGGGATGGCCTTTAGGGTCAACCGTTTTCCCAATTTTTTTGTTCAAAAGTATTGATCAAGTTGGTTTAAAACTTTTTTAGTAAATTGGAGCAATAGAAAACTAAAGAATCTTTTAGTATAAGCTACTTCTGATAATTGAAACCCATTAAAAATCCACTATGGTAAAAGATATGTTCAAATTCGCCGAAAATGATTTTTCATTTTTTATTGTTTTTTTCAAAACTATTGTTTCAATCGATCTAAAACTCATCTTACACACTCAATTTATAGCAAACTAACGCCCCCTTCAATAAAAATTACTTTCGATGACTAAAACCTATAGAAAATCTACTAGCTCAAAAAACGACATTGAAATTCGCCCGAAATGATAACTTTTAGTTGTATTTCCTAAACTAGCTTTCGGATAAATTTCAAATTTTATATAAAGAGCTCAAAAATTCCGCAGTATGACTGTCATACCTCCAATAGTTTTCTAACCTAATCAATTATTCAAATAACCTCTTCCAGGTGCATCAATAGCCAATAAAATTTTCAAGCTCTGTGATTTCGACACTTTTTAATAAAAACCAACAAAATTAGACCCTGAAAGACTTCCGATTACTAAATCCATAAATAATGAAGTACTTATACTTAAAAAAAATGTATAATGAACCACTAAATACCAGTTAGCCATAAATCAATCAGAAGTTTTTATAAATCAAACTCCCAATTAAAAAAACGCCTCGTAATAAAAGACTATGGCTGAAAAAGTGAGTAAGGGTTAAAGAGAATTTTCATGAACAATGAAACAGTAAGCGGGCCTGCACGTGCCTCCCGATAAATTATTGGAAACATCTTCAATAGAGGATAGACCGACTGAAACTTAGACATAGACAATATAAATGTGTGTATACACTCTATACACAGATGAAATAAAATAAAATAAAATAAAATATAATATATATAGGAAACATCTGGCGCCTTTTAGCGCGTCAGACGCTAATCATCGAGGGTTTTACTACGGTATTATATCCACACACGTCTGACAATCGATTTGATTTATGAATTTCAACGGACTCTGGAGTTTGGTGTTAAATAAACTCTTAAACTCGTAAAGTACATAACACTGTATAATAATAAAAGGATATTTAGTGGATCGGATGGAAGATGACTACTCGATAGTTAATAAATGCATCAGCAGATTCTGATAGGAGGAGCCACTCTGTGCCAACAAATAGCCAGAGCCCGCTCGCTGCGCTTAAAACTATAACCCCTTAAATGGTTTTCGGCAAGAAAAAAACTCTCAATATTACGGGTAATTACAGGACCTAGGAAAAAGGTGTGGTACAACATCTATGTGTGTATTATATTATATACCTTCTGAGTTCTGACCATCACACCGTCAAGCCATCAGGTATAGCCTTATTATGTACTTTTAACATATAAAACTTGTATATTAGTATAAAATTAAGTGTGAGGATTACTATCACTATCTTTATAGTTTATAGTTTGTAGTTAGTGGACTAAAGAGTCATGATTCATAGCTCAATACGTGGAAACATTTAAATACTTTAACGCCGACAATTTCATCCAGCCCCGGACGGTACCGGTAGTTTCTTTAAACCCATTATTTATGTAGCCCAAAATCTAATACTAATCCGGGCTAGACTTTATTTCGACAAAAAAAAATTTATTCCCAAGTCGGAAACCCGACACGTGACGCTTCTGCTTGTTAATAACTAAATATATGGCTTTTCAAAGTAATTAGATGGGTTACGGATGCCTTCGAGATGAAAAAAAAAGAAAAAGTGAGATCTAACACCACAACATCAGACACTTTTTATTTCATTTACTATTGATAGGTTTGTTTTCGTTGTAATTCAATAGGAAAATTTTTTTAGAGATGTGTGGGCAGAAGGATTTCAAGTGGAAATTGAAGCGTTAGAATAAATCCTTCCTGGAAGTTTTTCTTATGCATTTCTTTGTTTGATGGTTACAATTGTGTGTAAAGAAATTTAGGGTTCAAATATTTGGGTTTTGAATAGTTTGGAATTTTTTTCTTGATTGGGTAAATTTGTTTAGAAGACTACTATTGCGTCTTTTAGTTGATGTATTTTCTTTTTTAGTTTGGAATTTTATGGAGTGTTTGGAAAATTGAAAAGTTTTTAACCTGATTTGATTGAATATTTTTTTTTATCACACTAATAAAATTTTCTAAGAAATTTACAAATTTTTGTTTAGCAAAAAAAATGCGAACTTTAAGAAAACTTTTTTAAAATTTGACTTTTTAAAAAGCTTTTTTTTTTTGAATATTTTTAATTAAACATTTCCTGTTAAAAAAAAATTTCTTTGAATGAATTTTGATGTCAAAATTGACTATTGCGTCTTTTATGTGATGTCTTAATTTTTTAGTTTAGAATTTTATGGAATATTTTGAAAAGTAAATAATTTAAAACCCTGTTTGTTTAAATTTTTATTTTACTTTTTTAATACTAAAAAAAATTTGTAAGAATTTTTTTAATTTTTTGTTCAAAAAAAAAAAATTGCAAGCTTAAAAGAAATTTTTTTTTGGGTGTAACTTTTTTAAAATGTCTTTTTAAAAAGATTTTTTTTTCAAAATTTTTAATTAAACATTTACTTTGTAAAAAAAATTTTTTTGAATGAATTTTGATGTAAAAATTGACTATTGCGTCTTTTATGTAATGTCTTAATTCTTTAGTTAAGAATTTTATGGATTATTTTGAAAATTAAATAATTTGAAATCTTCTTTGTTTAAATTTTTTTTTTGCTTTTTTAATACTAAGAAAAATTTTCAAGAATTTTTATTTCTTGTCTAACAAAAAAATTCTTGAACTTAAATTTTTAAATTTTTTATTTTAACTGTAACTTTTTCAAAATTTGACTTATTGAGATGATTTTTTTTTTATTTTTGGTGTTACATTTACAGTTTAAGAAAAATAAAAAAAAAATATTTTGACTGTAGTTTTTTTCTAAAAAGGGTAATCGAAAATTGTTTTCTCTGATGGGTATAGGTAATGAATTATAAATTTTACAAGAAGTTGTGAGTATAAATAAGGACAATAATGATGACAATTTACTTGAGCGATTGAATCGGTATAAATAAGAGCTAAGAGTCGTATAAATTTAACGGAAGCAACTGCCGATCTTAAGTAACGATTTCTCAGAAATAAGAGTCATTAATTAATTCGTAAAGTTATCAGTTATGTTAATAGTCGACAGAACTTGGATAAAAAAACAGGAAACTAGAGATTTAGAAGTTAGAAAAAATTCAAATGCCGAAACGGAAAAGTAAAATCACAAAGTCACGGTACTCAGTTTGTAAAAAATTCAAGTTAGTTTGAATAAGAGGTGAGCTAAGGCCTGGAGAAAATCGTTAGTCGTCGATGGTGACGTTGATATCGCCCGATGGGCATAACAGAAAACACCTTACATTTTACACCTTACACCTCTGCTCACACTTGTCAGTGTTATTGGCTCGGTCTTCTTGGCGATCGCATAAGAGAATTCTCATTAAACGTTAGCAGGTTAGCACTCTAGTGTAGCCCGAGGATTATCGTTCAACGTATCTGCTTGTTAACGACCAGACCCACTAAAGTGTGAACGCACTAAATAAAATTATCCGAATAAAAGGTAACTATAAAATTTTGAAAAATAATAATAATATTAATTATCATTAAAATTTTTTAAAAGTTTCAATTTAAACAAATAGTGTTATTAAATTTTTTTTATTAAAATCAAAAATTTTTCTGTAAATAAAAAACTAAAATACAAAAACAATCCACAATTTTTTTTTTAGAAGTGTAGACTTCAATTAGTGTCATATTGAGCAAAAATTATTTTAACAGTTAATTAAACTAAACAACAATATTAAATAAGCTTCTTAGAAGAGTAAAAAAATTATTATTTTAAAGCTTTCAATCTTAAACTTAACTCTCTTGTAAGAAGATAATTTAGCGACCATCTGCCCTCTATCGGAAGTTTTTAACACTATCATTGGTTGAAAAATGATATATAATCATGTCAGGTCTAATATAAGCTTACCAAGACAAATCAAGCCCAATATATCAATATCCACTCTCTGAAAATAAATCAGTGAAATTTCACTGATTCAATCAGTGAGTAGAAAGTTTACTGGTAAATCATTGAACTTCCAAGTTCTTCACTGGTTCAACCAGTGAATTTCAAATTGTTCTTCACTGATTCAACCAGTGGATCTCGATCAGCTTTGGTGCATGCACCTAGATATAGTTATATTGTTTATGTTCTGTTAAATAACAGGTAATTGTTGTGAGGACATATATCAAATAACAAAGGTATTAAATGCTCGAATTATTGTTATTTTGTATAACAATAGTTAAAACTAAAAATTAAAAAGCTACAATAATTTTTGCATATTTTCATAGTTGATAAAATAAAACTTATTTATCTATACTAATATTATAAAGAAGAAAGATTTAATTGTTTGCATTGAATAAGCTTCAAAACTACTGAACCGATTTGAAAAATTCGTTCACTATTGGGAAAGCTACACTATCCCCGGGTGACATAGGCTATATTATATTATAATTAATTTTGAAATTTTTGTTAGATAAGTACCCGTGCGAAGCCGGAGTGGACTGCTAATATCCTATAATTTGTAATTTCAACCTCTTAACTAACCCAGAGTATTTCACTGGTGAAACAGTAAAATTTCACTGATTCACCAGTGAACACCGGTTCTAACAGTGATTGTGGATTTTTTTCAATTGTACTCGTTTAACCAGTGAAAATCACTGGTTGAATCAGTAACTTATCGTCATTGCTGGTTTTACTGATTAAATCAGTGAAATTTCACTAATTTATTTCAAGAGAGCATCTACGGCTTGATATGGCCAATTTTCATTTCAATTTATACATGTACATTAAATTTTATTATTATTATTTCAAAATTTTTATCAATGTACCTGATCAACAAAAGTGTTTCATTAAAGACACTAAAAATGAACAAAATCCATGAATTTCTCCTTAAGAATTACAAATTCAACAGAAACCGGCATCAATCCTTGGATCTAATTGTCACGGGAATTAATTGACGTTAAATCTCGACTAACAGCAAATATAAATATTCAAAAGGAGTGTTTTGTATAGATCCTCAATAAAAAACAACTGAATATACTGGATAAACTGAAGCCGGACTTGTAACTCATTGGAACGAAGAATCAGACTGCAATCCCGTAGCTGGAGCTAAATAAACCCAAATGGTAAAAATATATACATCTCTGGGCATATAAAAGAGACAGACGCTGAAGAATTGCAAAAGAGATGGCTTACCCGGTGGTTTTGTTCTCTAGCTCGTCCGTTTACTCACGGATCGAGTTTCGAGTTACTAATTAAGACGCCGTCGGACGGGCGATTGTCTTCGAAACCGAATATCTCTTGGAGTGTTTTAAGCGATTGGATCTACCGATCAGGCGAATTAAGTCCTTCTTCCTCGGTAAGAACTGTGCCCTGCGTGGGTGGAGTTTATGTGTCCAGCTCGAGGATTCAGCAGCCAGGGAGGATGAAATTTAGCAACCCAAGGCAAATGTTTATGGGTAAGTGTGTGTGTAACTGGTCGGTTGGTCGGTTCGTTGGTTGGTTGGTAGCTCAACTCAAGAAACGGCAGAAGAATTGGAACGGCTAAACACAACAACTGTTGTTGGATTAAACTCAACTGTGAGGTCTGAGAGACATTCGCTGGCCACCACGGCATCAGCTTTGTCTTGTAAATGAAGCCTCGCTGATTCGTATCCCGGACGTTGATAAATATCGTCCGAGAGAGCTACCAGAGATAGCGCCAAGAACGCCCTCCAATGAAAGAGGAAGCCCTGCTCGATGTATTAGTATCTGAGTATCTGAATATCTGCTTGATGCTGGATCGTCTCTTCGAGATCAACCTCTCCTCTCTCTTTCCTCTTTTATCTTCCCTTTCGAGGAGAGAATGAGTACTTACACCGATTCACTGATTCACCGATTCATGAACCGACTTCACTTGTATTAAGCTATAATACCGTGTGTGTGCTTAAGGTCCATTCAGAGAAAACGGCCAATTGCAAACCAGACCGGGTGAAAGATCTCGTGGGAAAATTCATCTCCTGACTTAGAGAGAAGCAATTGCTGCACTTCTTTCCTTGAGGTATTGGTTTCGGCTACCATTTAATGACTCCGACTTAACATTTGCCAATTGTTGAAAACAAGTCCAGACGCTTTTAGGGGAACCCTCGACGATTTACCAGGAATTGAGAAATGGTGCTGAAGAGATTTATGCCACTGGCTGATCCTCGAGATTTATTTTCTAGGTTGATTGATTCGCACAGCTGACGATCTGCCAGCAATGCTTGGGGAACACTGAATTGGTGATACTTTTCAAGGTTTAGCTTTTTGGATTGATGATTTTAAAGATAAGAAAGTTTATAAAACTTATAGTGTCTGAATAAATTAAAGAAAATTTAGTGTAAATTGTTTTTCTCTTTAATTGAATTTTTGACAGACTTTGGAACAAAAAAGTCCGAATTTCATTATTTTTTGGTAACTTTTTGATACAAAAAGAAAAGAGATTTTCAAGTGAGCGTCAATTTTTTTTAGACGGGTGTCTTCAGACCACTATAACTTTAATTCTACTGAATATTTCTAGCTAAAAATTTAACTGTATACTCTTGAAATATCTATAAATAAATGGTAAAAAGTTCGAAATTCTATCTCTTCATTGGTCTTTACAAAAAAATTTTTAAAAAATGCTTCAAAATCGAAGCAGTGACTAAATGAAATTGTTTTTTTTTCTTTTTTTTATTTGTGGTAAAAAATAATCTAGGACATGAGACGGATGATAAAAATCTGAGGAAGAATTGACTAAATTTAAATGTTAAGATTTAGAATTGGAAAAATTTAACAAGGGTTTGTCAATAATTATTTATTTCTATAATTAATCTAAACAATCAATCATCTGCATTTTTATTGCCTAATTAAAAAATTTTATAATTATACCGCTAATGTTCGAATAAAAACCCGAATTTTGAATTATCAATAAAATATTCTGCAAGTGATCAAAAAAAGAAATTCCAGTATTGTGTAACTTAAAATTATTCTTCCTAAAGTCTTAATTATAAGAAAAATAGTATCCATTATTTTTCTCTAGGACTAATTCTATCAATACCTGAATTTGAAAACAAAGAAACCGAAAAAATATTTCTAAAATTAATTCCAAAACTTAATTACAGGGTAGAGCATTTAAACCGTAAAATTTCCATCGGGCATGAATAAATTTTAATGATCCGAAATAAAGTTTACATATTATATTATCAGGATTAGAGTCTAAAAATGTGGATTTCGGTTAGAAAACTATTACTTTTGGGTCCGGGTGTGGCAAATTTGTTAACGTTGGGGTGGAAAAAAAACCGAAAGGGCATTGAAAAAGATACACCAATATTAATAATAATAACAACAACAACAGAGGTGCCGGAAGGAGGGAAGGTTTCTTTTCTCATATGCTACAAGTTCTTGATATTCAGCAGACTTTATACACACGCCTAAAGGGACTCGCCACCGTTGATAAATGATCAGTGCCGCCCTCTCTCGTTCGTAGGCTCCCACTCCTAATGCAAGTTGAAAGGAGACTAATATACCTATACAATTTATGCAAGTGAACGTAAATACATAAGTGTGTATGTTTGCGTGTGTGGATTGTACCAACACGGATAAAAATTGCTGTATATAATCCCAGGATACTGGCTTACGGTTCTTTGATAGCCGCGTTCTCGTCGCGATATGATCAACGAGGCTCAGGTTTACATGCTCCAAGAACTTCCAGGCTCACACACTCGCACTCGCACTTGTTTTCTCGTGTGAGTGTGTGCTGGGATGTTCGACAATGTGCTATACTACGCGATCTGATGATATATGTATATGTGACGTATGAAGGCAACTTTCGGTTAGTATGTGTGAGGGCAGAAGCGCCTACGGGCCCAATAGATTGCTTCTTTTTAAATTTTCGATAGGGTTCGCAGGATAATGCTGCCACGCAAACTAAGACATGAAAATCCAGTGGAAAATTATCTTTATCGCTTGCCTCGTTAGGCTGATCGGTATAACCCGTGGAAAATTCAGTAATTGCTCCTCGGGATAGTTGGTAATCATACGGAAGGAAATACGCGATTTAATATTTCAGCCCCCGGTTATTACCAGAGGAATAATAGTATTCATTTATGGGGATATAATAAATTTTGATTGCAGGGGATCAGTTTTTTTTTTTTGGGTGATGAAAATTATTTTTAAAGTAGACACTTAAAAAAAAGACTAATTTTTCTCAAGATAATCAAAATTTTAGCAGGTTATGGGCCCCGGTTGAGTTTTTTAATTAAATTGACTGTTTTAGTCAAATTATGGTAGAAATTTTATTAATTTAGGGTAAAAGAACCCATTAGTGGCGGGGACCATTCAAAAGGAATCATTCAAATCTAAAATGTAAAAATCTGCTAAAATAAGTAGTTATGATGTGTGATACTAATAAGTAACTATTAGAAGAGAACAAGTTGAAGTAAAAATATGAAAAAATAATACTCGGCTAAGGATGCCATGATGTTTTGTATTGAAAAACTACGATATAGAATATAAATATTAATACTTCAAAAATTAGAGTTTCAACTTTGAGTTTTTTTTTTAAAGTTACAAATAACTTTTTCAGATAGTCACCAGATTTTACTTTGTAAAATTTATTGTTCTCTATATGTGGATCTTTTCTAATTTTTCTAATAAAAACTTCATAAAAAAAATTTTACGAGACCAAGAACGAAACTCTCGGGTTGCGCTATATGTGGTCTCGGTATCGCCGATAATATTTTCAAAAACGTCTCGTCTCGCTTTTCCGAGACGAGAAAAATCTCGCTCTCGTGTAAAGCCCTACCCATTACTGACACTTTCTTTGATTTTGGTACTTATTCAATTAATTAAATCATTAATTTCAATAATGAATACATTATTTCTAATCTTTAAGACCTTTAGATAAAAAAATTTTTTAATTTTTATTCCAAGTAGAACATTTTTTCATTGAAAGAAAAAGTGCCACTAATAGGGGTTAAAGGTGCCACTAATGGGGTCTTTTACCTTATGTATTTATTATTTTACTTAATACATAAACGCCGATCGGCTATTTACATTATTATGCTTATCGTTAATATAATATAATATTGCTGATAGGGACAATATACATTGATTATTATAAATATTGCACTATAAGAGTATTAAAGGAAAAAGTCGGCCAGTAAAAGTAATGAATGATAGACAATAGATACTAGTGGTTATTCGGTGATTAGATAAATTTTTATTAAATTTCTGGTTAGTATCAAAATTATATAAAAAATTAATCCCGTTATTTTTTTTAATTCACTTTAATTTTAACAAATTATGGGCTCAGGATTAAATTTTCAGTGAATAAAATATTCTAGTACAACTTATTTATTGATATCAAAATTTCTGTAAAATTCACCGTCATTTTTATATAAATTACCTCAATTTCAACAAATAATAAGCTTCGATTAAAATTTTCAGTTAACAATATACTATATTGCAAAATTTTTTATAAATTTTTGATTAATATAAAAAATTTTCTAAAAATCCCAAAATGGTATAAAACTAAAATTTTGATTGAATAAATTTTTGTACCACAAATTTTTATTAAATATTTGGCTACTATCAAAATTTGCTATAAAATCTAATAAATTTTTATTTATGTCTTTATAAATAATACTAAAATTTATTTTAAAAAATTTATTGTTTCAACAGGTTATGAGCCCCAGACTGTTAAAAATTAAAAAAAATGTGTACCAGTAAAAATTTTAATCGTCTTTATGCTTAATTCAGAGTGCATGGGAGCGATGAGAGATACTATCTGACATTTACGAACAAATATGTCATTCAAGTAATGAGAATGAGTAATGAATAATAAGAAACGGTGGACGTAATAAGGTAATTTGATTGTTATGATAAAATAGTAGATTACTTATAACTCATTACTTGTGAATATGTGGTTATAATAATAAGGAACTTGTTTCTTTAATAGGCAGATTAGAAAATGTATTATTGACAGAAAAGTACAATATGACCTTTCTGACCCCCCTTCAATCTTGGCTTACATATTATGAATACGGAAAAATTTTATTGTGACGGATGAATGGCATGTTATATCATTAGAATATTCATAGTACATTAATTGTCTGAGAACTTGATATTTTTATAATTATCAAAGAAAATAAGTTTTGTATTCTAGAAATTATTTTATCTCTGATATAAAAATTAAAAAAAAAAAAAAAAAAAGAAAGAAACCGACTTCTATTCGCTAAAAATGAAAAATGACTCTTTAAATTAAAAACCTGATTTGGTGTTAGATTTCGAGCCTACCGATAAAATAAATTGATTTTAAGAGGATAGAAAAAAAAAAAATAATTACCCCCGTGAAAACTATGATGTAATCTCGTGGCTCGTGAGTCATTAGTTTACGCCCCCCGTTTCATTAACCAAACTAAAATTTTCCTAGGCGCCACAGGAATAAAAGACGGCCAATGATCAGCCAGCCCAATTGAAAATAAAAGAAGAAAAAACAGTGAGAAGTCGAACTAATCGGCTCCATTAGATTAATTTTTCGGCTGGTGGGTGGGCAAATTTGGACCACAGCTAAACCAAAATCGATCAACATAATAGTCTTATTTATATTTCATTTGAGTTTATATGTATATATAAGATATATGGTATGTTACTTTCTCTGGAATATAATAACAATACATACAAAGGCTCATATAAACAATGACTGGGCAGCTCCCCACGTGGTAGAGGGAAAGACGCCAGACAATTCGTTCCCGACTACCGTTTACAAATAAATATCCAATTCTCAATTCTTAGTCCTATTAAAATTCATCATATCACAACATCTTTTGCTTTTTGCAGCGAGCACATAAAAAATTATTGAATAATTTTAATTTTTTATCGAATCGATAAGAAATCATTGTGTAATTTATCATTTTTCGGTATTTCTGAATTAATATATTAATTTTTAATTTAAAAATTTTTTTGATGTTTTTTTACAACAAAAATTTTTTAAATAAACTAAAACTTTAACTTTGGATATTTTTTACTTATAAATTTAATAAAAACTCAAAATTTTTCCTCAAAAATTTAATTTTTCTTAAAAAATATAAGAATTAATTTATTGAAATTTCAAATTCTCAAAAAATGCTTTAATTAAATTTTTTAAATAATTAATAGTTTATTTTATTAATGCATTTTTCAAAAAAAACTGAAAAAATTTAATTGATGTTTTTTTTCAAAAACTTAATAATTATAATAAATTATAAAAAATTAACCTAGGAAGAAAAAAATTGATAATTTAATAAATTATTATTATTTATTTTATTTCAAATTGACTGAAAAATTTTTTTCCTGAACCAAAAACATAAACTCCTTAAAATAAAATGAAAAAATTGTTAATCTTTAAATTTTACCAAAAAAGTATAAATTTTTAAACCAAGCCACCGAATTCTCTACAAAATAATTTTATTCTTCAATCAACAATATTTTTTTTAACTCACCCAATTTTTCTAAAGATTGCTAACCAGTACAAAAAATAATAAATAGACAACAGCTACTACAATAAAAATTAAAAAAAAAACACTTAACTATAACGTCTAACTGCAGTTGGGTAATCCAAAATTTAGACGAGGAGTGACGAGGATTTTCGGAAAGTGTCGAATGAAAAAGATGAATTACTAAAATAAATAATAAACATAAAAGGCCGATTGAAATAGTTTTACCACGTGCGAAAAAGAGCAGCCACGGCATTGTAACCGAGGTGGACAATGGTCAAGCTGGATACACCCGGGATCTTGTCATTCTTCGGCAATGGAATGGAACAGAAAGGAAAAAAAAAACATCCTAAATAAAATATGTTTCCGGCATCACCTTTGCTTTCCTCAACATCAACGTAGGAGGATCCCCGTCCTCCTTCTCCGGTTGGTATTTAATATTTAGCACCAGCCACACCAATCCCGAAGCTCAAGGAATATTATTTATTATTTTTCTTGGGTGGATAAATATTCCATTGTGAATTGTCACGGAAAATTGTAACGAATCATCCGAGAAAACGCCGATGAAAATAAAATCCAAACTCGGACTTGGACTATTAAGTCACGGCATTGATATTCCTAATTGGGAATAATACCAACCTGAATAGTAATAGTGATAGAAAGAGTATTAAATCACTGGAGTTTCTACCCGTGAAAAGGATGACCAGAGATACAGATTATTTGCGGTGCTCGGTTCAAAATCTGTCATCTGGGATCGGTTGCTTATTATAAGGATAATATGAGGAACGAAGTATGTTATGTATGTATGACTGAACCAGGATCGGCTTTGAGTTCAAAGATTCTTTTATTTTTGAACAAGGTGGCCAAATTCTTACACTAGGTCCGGCGGGAATTCTTGCTGAGAGACGCGTGCCCAGATGGAAATATAGAAAACATGTTCAATGTATAATCAAGTTGATGACACTAGGCTAGAGGTTAGAGGCTTTGGGGTATGCCAACTCTTTGTGGAATCGGACCCGAGGTTCGAGGGTTTTATTATGCAAAAGGATAAAGGATTGGGATTTACCACGTGCGTTTGAAAGTATTAGGTTTGAAAGGGCTGAAGAGTTTGTCGATGTCTTGAACAAATGTATATCAAAAGTATATTTTGAAGTATAAAAAATGAATAATAGATAAAAAAAATCTTGAACCCAGAAATTAATTTTAAACACTGATAGAAGGATTTGTTTATATTTAATAACCTTTATTAAATATTAACAAATAATTTTTTAACATCATAGAATTTAATTAATATTTATTAATGGTTAATAAATATTTGTTAGCTGTTAACAAATATTTATTTAAAATAAAAAGCAAAAATAGCAATTTTCTTTTAACACTTTTTATAACTCTATAGCTAGAATACATGATAAATATGATAATAATTAAATTCACTAAATAAATTAACTTTTTTAATATTTAAAAATATAAAAGATAATTTTGAGCTGTAATAGAATTTGGTATTTTACAATAAACGTTATTATAATGTAATATAATTAATGCAAATAATTTATAAAGATGATTTTTGTTTATTAGCAATCTTGATATCGTATGACATTGCAAGCGAAACGAATTCACTTAAAAAAATATTTATTAACTGTTGATAAATATTTGTTAATTATTAATAAATACTTATTAACTATTGATAAATGTACTTTCCTCCCAAATAAATATTTAGTAAATTTTAAAAAATATTTACTAAAATCCAATAAATTAAACAATTGTCTTCAATTAAATTAAATTATTAATTAGTTGACAAATCCTTCTATCAGTGAAGAATTTAATTTTGAATTTTTGCACTAAAAAATTTTTCTTAGTTTTGAGTAATCTTTAATTGGCTCAAAAATTTTTTTACTTAATTCAAGACAAAAAACGAGGAAAACGGTTGGCTCTAAAGGCTATCCCTGCAACTTCCCGCTAATTCCATACTTAAATTAAAGCGCTCAAAATTACACTTATTACGGTTTTGAGCTCTCCGAGCTCAAAAACATAACTTTTGTGTCATTATGAGCTCTCCAAGCTCAAAGAGATAGCTGTTCTATGCTTTTGAGCTCTTTGAGCTCAAAAGTCCGATAGAAATTAAATAAAATCCTATTTTTTGAATTTTCAAACCGCAATAACTTTTAAATTAATCAACGGATTTAAATGAATGTTTCGAATGATTCATACGGAATAGACAGAAAATAAACAAATTTGATGGTTAACAGCCACAAAAAGGAAAAACTGGCTTGAGGGCTGTCATGCCCTAGGCGCCCCTTTATAAAAGTTTATTATTGGTAAAATATTATTTTTTAAAAATTATATTCACTTCAGAAAAATTTTTTAACAATATTTCTTAAGATATTAGACAAAAATAGTTTTACGATTTAAAAGCGACGTTCTAGTGATAAATAAAATCATGTATTTTTATCTTTACGAAACATTCTTTACGAAAAAAAAAAAAAAAAAAATTATTGCAATGTTGTAATTATCACTTATTAAACGATAAAAATAAAAAAATTATTCACAGTCACACACATTCTTGACAAAAAATAACAATTAATTCCAGCAAATTGACCAATTAAACCGTCAGAAAAATATACATAAAACTTATTGTTATCATTTCATGATGCAAGATTACTGTTAATTGAATATAAAATAATCATAATAGTATAGTTTATTTCTATAACTGTATTACTTCGATTTTCTATTGGTTGTTGAAGTCGAACGACAAATTACTTGCATGCAATACTACTTGCCACGTAGAAAAGTTGTTTTGCAGAGAGTCAAAAAATAAAAATAAATCAAAAACGTGAACGTCGACGTATCACTAAAAATTTATAACTGCAGAATCTTTCGGCTGCATATAAAAAGACCGTCGTTCAGTGAACAATTCAGTTTCTTCGAAACAAGTATCTGAAGACATCATAAATGATAACAATGAATACTTTCTTGTTTTGCTTCGTTCTCGCTGTTGGCTTAACGGGCCAGGTAAGTTTTTCACTACAAGCTTTTATTTGCAAGAAATTCTAATAAAAATTTTTTTACAAATCTTTAAAAATTACTAGAAGTATCAAAAAGAATCTTATTCGACCAAAATGATTTTGCCCGACACATAATACAAAGCATAAAAGAGAGCTCTGGGGTTAAAGAATTTTTTCCGCCTCTTTTCTTTGTCTAGTTTTATTGTAATAGTCTCATTATTTCACGAACCGAAAATACTTGTATACTGTACAGATGATTCGATGGTGATTACTTCTTCATTTTGCACGCCTCATAGCGCGAAGCGCGTGAGGTTGTGCTTTATACCCGACTCGTCAAACAATTTTGTGATCTTTAAATGCCTTTATTACAACCATATTGCACTTATACAATAATATAAGTAGATGTACACCGAGAAAACACTTAAATTAAACTATCTTTTACTTTCTAAAATCATTTCATGTTGCTATTTTAGAAAAAAAAATGTTTTGAAAAAAAAATTTACGTGGACGTCCTGATGTCACCCCATTTTGGATGTACCAACGATTACTCCCGAACAAATTAATATTTTAAGACCGAACCTTTTTTATTAGGTTAAGAATTCGAAAAACTGGGTCTGTATTTCATATCAACGGCCTAGTTTACGTATTTTTTTTTAAATTGAATTTTTATTAAAATTCACTGCGATACAACCGTACAAAGACAAACGAACTTTTCTTATTTGTCACGTGAAAACTATGGCGCCACTTGATCAAGCTAGATTTTTTTAGACTGCGTGTGCATATGACAAGAAAAACGGGCGTCGATAATTAAAACAAAAAAAAAATACTCTGTAGAAATTACTTAACTATTATTATTATTATTTTTTTTTTTTTTCAATGAGGCGTGCACTTCTAGATTTTCCAAACTTTATTAAAAATTTATTCAATGTAATAGAAACTAGAAAATTATTTAAATAAAATTTTCAAAATATCCATTTAATACGAATAAATCAGTAATACGGCTTATTTTTTTCTTAAAAATAAAATAATTGATATACACGGTGAGAAATTTCTGTAGAAATTTACTATGCATACATAATAAGACTGAACCTTAATGACTCAATTCAAAATATTACCATAAAAATTTAAGAATATCATATTGTACCAATCAATATTTACTAGGGACCATAGTAAATTTGACCATG
>CAJNRD030001117.1:5393135-5453757 GCA_905319865.3 Cotesia congregata | reverse complement strand
CGCAATTTAAGATTGAAATACCCGTGGATAATTTTTCGTAATTTATTTTACATTGAGATAATTTATTTGTTAATTATTATCTAGTCGGAAAATTCCACGCGGTTATTAGAAAATATTGAATATGAATATCGGGAAATAAGGACCACCATATGTGGAAAAAATTTTTTTTATATTTGTTTGTAACTGAAATTGTGCACGTGTATATGGATTTAATAATGTTTTACAAGCAATTATTTATTTATCAACATTTAATTGATACCTTGACATATTGTTTGACTAGTTGGGTCGTTGTTAACTATATAATTTTGACAGTTGTGGATTAAATAAATTGTTTTGAGCCCTGAAGAAGTCAAGAAATTTTGACGAAACGGTGGCAAGAATAATAAAAAATTTTTTCCACATATGGTGGTCCTTATTTCCTGATATTCATCTTTAATTGAGTTAAATGTTGTTTTTTTTTAATTATTTGAAAGAATTGTAAGTCACCGAATGCAAATGGCTAAGTAATTCAGTATCGTTTATGTACAATTAATAAAATAAAACAAAAACCAGAAGACTGTATATCTATATATATATAGTGTGTTCATTTATCTCATTAGAGCCGCTTGCACATCATCAGGCTATTTTAGCTGTTTTATATATATTTTTTCACATTCTTTATTTTATTAATATTTCATAATTAAATGAGCAATATGAGTTGTGCACTTTTGGATTTTCCAAACTTTTTATATTTGTACTTAAGTTTTTTTTTAAATTTAATTCGAAGTATTGGATCTTAAACTAATTAATTATAAGTTATTTTGTAATTTTACTTATTCTTTGGTTTATAAAACAAATGTAACTTTACAAAATTATTCAACAGTATATTTTTTTCAATTGTACAATTAATCGAAATTAAAAAAATATGGTTAAATAATTGACTACCAAAAATTAGAATATGCATCAACATAACAACGAAAATAAATCGGGGAATAAAGTCTAAGTGATTTGATTAAGTCAAAGAGGGCAATGTACGTTGGGTTGCCAGAAGATCCAAGCTGGAAGATCCTTCGGGTACTTAATATTTGTTTGGTAGGCACAGGAAGAAAGAGCCAAGGAGCGAGAGAGTACAAGAGCCCTTTACGGGGGATGAGACGGAACGCCGTACAGTACAAAGAGTATTATGTGTACAAAGACGTAAAGCGAAATGGGAGCGAGATATCCGACAGGGTTTGCGGATGAATGGAGGAGGAGAAGTCGCCTTCTTATTCTCCTTCGGCGTCGTGTTCTCAGCCGTACTAATACCAGACACCGAACTGAGAAAGGCTGAGAAAGCCAAAGAATGAGTAACTGAGTGTTTGTGAGTGTGTATGTGGAGGAGGATGAAGAAAAAATAACCTAAGAGAATGATAAAGGTCTGACGGGGAAGAGGAAGAAGAGGACCAGGAAGGAGGTGGAGAACTTGGAGTTGCTGAGTAAAGGATCCAGCCCAGCGCTCAGAATGATCCACACGTTCTCACACCATTGCATGCGCTCGTGTGTAGAACCCAGCACACATCAAAGAGATGAAGGATGCAGAGATACAGCTATAGATATAGCTAACCCAAGACGAGAACTGGGAACTGGGAACCTGGAACTTAACTGGGAACTAAACCCACCAAACTTGATTTAATGCCTCCGGACTTGCAGAGTGTGGAGTAGAGGAGTTCGCTCTCTGTTACTTATTCTACTGCTGGTGGTGCTTCTGATTCTGCTCCTGCTACTTCTGCTGGTTCTTCAGTCTGCTTCGAGTTTTGCTCTTGTTTTTTTAGCTTTTGTTTTTGTTGCTTGCTTTCACGTTTTTTTGCACACAGGTTACTGAGGTATACAGGCATACGAGTATACGAGTATACGAGTACGAGCGCTCATTCATTCCTACGAGCTACTACCGAGGTACATTCTTACTCTTCCTCTTACTGGTTTTACTATTTTTACTACGACTATTTTTTTCTACGCTCGTGTAATTGAAAGTTGCTGGAAGAGAAGCTGATTAGCATGAATGAGATTTTTTTTTAAATTGCAGGTTTAAGGAATTAATTTTTCAGACAAATTTTTTAATGGGAATTGCAAATTCTAGATTGTTGTAAGAAAAATTTTTTTAAACATTGTAGTAAGTTATATAAGAATTTGATCATCGAAATATTGTTAAAAAATTATTGATAGATTAGATTTTTTAGAATGAGGTAAAAATATTAATGAGATTTAGAGATTTCTTAGCCTAGTTGAGAGATATTTGTGATAAAATGAACAATATTAAATGCAATCAATAAGTTTTCATGTTAATTACTATTAAAGTACTTTTACTTTTTTTAATTAACAAAAAATAATAAATTTTACTACAACCAAAAATTAAATTGAAAATTTTTTAATTTCAACCACATTCCTTTATTTTTTCGACCTTTAATTCTACTATATTCCAAATAATTATTTATTACCAATCAGGCGGAATTTTTAAAATAATTTGTGATACAAAGCTCATTAAAGTTTTTTTTTTTTTAATAGATGAGCATTGAGGCGTGCACTTTTGAATTTTAAAGAATTTTTATTCTTTTAGTTAACCTATCGAATAATAAAGCCCAGCTAAGGAATATTTGATGTAAAATTAAAAATATACAATTTAATTAATAAGTTTTTATATTAATCATTATTAAAGTACTTTTTCTTTAAAACTTCAACAAAAAATGGTAAATTTTACTATAAGCAAAAATTGAATTAAACGTTTTGAAAAATTGTAACAATTAGGGCTTATTTTAGTTGGATAATAGGGACCGAGCCTCTAGACTATCACGCCAACTGGTGATAGAAATTGTAAGCTAATGGGCAAAAATTTTAAACTCTTACATGTGATTTAATGTTAATTTATTTTTTATTTAAATAAATTAATAAATTGTTTGAAATTTTTTTAACTGTAGAGTTTTGACGTATCACGACATACATAAATATATCAAGTCGGAACCGTCAAATTGACAAACTTGTGAAATTTTATTATTTTTCGCTCAGTACTAGTGGTATCCTAATATAAAATTGAGATGAAATATATGTGGCACTATTCGTGATGTGATTGGTCGAAAATAAATATTCTCATTCTGATTGGTTGAAAGTGAATATAATATACATAAACGACACATAAATATATCATGACAATAAATATGAGGCGCGCGCTTGCGCGCGAAAATTAAATTCTAATCCTAATATAAAATTGAGATGAAATATATGAGGCATCAAACTATTCGTAACGTGATTGGTCAAATATATCATAAGCATGAAAATATATGCAAACTCTATAGTCAAGGCGCGCGCTTGCGCGCGTAAATTCAAATTCTAGTCCCAGAGAAAAATGACAGGCATACGACGTGTTTAGAGGCGGAATTGAACTTTGGAGGCTATGTTTACATGGCTATTTGACTTAATAATGTTGAATTTTTTTTAACACATTTAATATACATGGGCTAAAGTTTTTTTTAACTTTCTGAATTATTTTTGCTTCCAATACGACCGATTAATACTGGTCAAAAAGCATATTTTATTATTTTTTCTATTATTTAGTAAAAAAATACATAAGCTATTGTAATACTTTTTGCCCATTTAGTGCTTTTGTTAAACACCAGGGCGCGCCACTTCCGACTGATGTGCTGCCTCTACAGTTAGCGTTCGGTCCCTATTAAAGGGCTACTTTAACATAATTAAATAGTTTGCATTATAGTTTAAATATCTTTAGTATTTAAGATCAATAATCAAAGTATTGTTTCGATAATTAACATTATTATTTTTCATAAATATATTTAACAATAATTTTCATTAAACATTTTTATTACTGTAAAAATTAATAAAAATGATTGGTACAGTAAAATATTTGATAAATAAATAGCAGTTTACTCTTAAAATCACCAGTTCGATCTAAATTTTCATCTAATTAAAATTTAATTTAAAATAATACATATATAATAATAATTTATTAAATTATCAATTTTTTTTATTCCTAAGTTAATTTATTACAATTATTAAGTTTTTGAAAAACACATCAATTAAATTTTTTCAGTTATAATTTTTTGAAAAATTTTTTTAATTATTAACTATCTGAAAAATTTAATTAAAGTATTTTTTGAGAATTTAAAATTTAAATGAATTAATTCTTATATTTTTATATAAAAATTTAATTTTTGATGGAAACTTAAATTTTAAATTTTCATCAAATTTATAAGAAAAAAGTATCCTAAGACTTGAAGTTTTAGTTTATTACTTTAATTATTAAATCCAATTTATGTAAAAATTTTCCTTAAAATAGTGTATCATCCAATAATCCAATAAAAATTATTTCCATCGATCTTTCTAAGTAAACTACAATAAAAGAATTATTTTTACATTGGCCTTGAATTTAAAAAATATTGAAAATTTTTTTTCTGTCGATATAAGTAACAAATATCCCTCAACTATCCAACAATACTATCCGCAGGTAGTTCACTAATTATTCGAAATATTATAATAATAAACTAGAATTATGAATTTCCCAGCAAGCATCAATTATTCTAAGCAAAATCTCAGAAGTAAGAGAGGATGAACAGCAAAGGATATACACGAGCGCATCAGACAGGAACTTGGTCCAGAGTAAGCGATCCTGCATTTGTTGTTCCCAGGGTCTCGAGCTGCTTCTCCAGTCCGATCGTATCTTAGCAAGGATTTATTGTTTGGTAAATCATTTAGTCGCTGGCAAGCTGCCGCGGGCGGCCGCGAACCAGGCCCAATACTGACGGGCCGCACTTGCTCTCCTCTCCTCGTATGAAAGACTTTCGACCCTTTTTCGTTTGTGTTTTGTATCCGCTCGAATATATATTTATTCCCTTTTTTCTATACACACATTATATACATTACATCACATTATTTTATTTAAGGCATTCTGTACCTCTACCAAGTACTTTTATAAGCCTTTCCTCTCCTCTTTCCCAGACAGATTTATTCAAATCGACTCGCCCAGAATCGGAATAGGAATCACAATCGGAATCAACCCCGTGTAGCCTCAATTTTAATTTCAATTGCACGAATTATAATAAGAAGAATTAGAGAGTTTTACGATTAAAAAAAATTTTTTTCAATCTCTTTTGCAACTACTTTGCCATCTTATGGCATCTTGCTTGTAATGATGGCAAAAGCCATCTTGCTTTTTATGATAAGTCATTTATAGTATCAGCAATACGCGTTTGGAACACATTACCACCAAATCTTACAAATCTTGATACTTTTAATGAATTTCGTAGCGCTGCATTCAACTATTTTCGTAATCTAGAATTGATTAATTAAGAAACTATGTAGTTGTTTCTGATCTGAACGGATTAAATTAATTTAATTTAATGTAACTTAAATTTATATTCTATATTTGTACTAAAATTAATATTATGTATTAAACCAATGTAAAAAATGTAATTTGCTCTTATGTATGGCCACAAGGGATTACGATCTCATGGCCAAATAAATAATATATCTATATCTATATCTATACTTTTAATGTTGTACAATTGTTAAATCACCGATGTAACATAATCTGTAAAAATTTATTTAGTTAACAATTTCATATTTTGAAAAAATTCTTTTTTATATTTATTTTCAAGATGTAAAATTTTGAAAAGTATCTAAATCGTGGTACTTTGAAATTTGGAAACTTCTATTAATGATAAATGATAACAATAATATAATCTTTATTGATTAGCATTAAGCTATTTTTTTATACATTGAATCAATAATAATACATCTTTTTCAATTATAATTACTTATGAATAATTAGTCAGTTTTTTTTTCTACTTTCTTACTTTTATCTGGTCAGTATTTTTCTTTTATGTATTCTTTGAAAATTCTTTTAAAGCTTATTAATCTATTTTCTTTCCTAATCACTTCGGGCAATTTATTATAGTAGTCAAAACCATTATACACTATACTTTTTTCCGCCAAATGAGTGCGGGTTGGCGCTATATTAATTGAACAGCCACTTCTGGTATTATAACAATGCTTATTTTCTATTCTTACAATGTTTTTATGTAAATAATGAGGTTTTTCATTCAAAATAACTTTATGTATTAATATGCAGCAATTATAAATGATTCGCTGTTTTATATTCATCCACCCTAACGCTGTTAGCATACTTTTTATATTAGTGTATCTATTTACCCCTAGCACTAAGCGCATAGCTCTATTTTGCACTTTTTGTATTTTTGCAAGTGTTTGTTCAGTACAATTTAACAATATACTGCTGCAATAGTCTATGTGTGGAGCAATGATAGATTTATAAATCATGTTCTTTGTGTATGTACTAACAGCATTATTCAATCGATAAATAATATTCAATTTTTTAGCTATTTTATTAATGATATCTGTCGCATTTTCTTTAAAATCTACAAATACAACACCTATACAATATCCTTTATCTAAACATACTTTGAAATTTGGATACTTCTATTAATGTTTAAATCGTTGGAACTTTTGAATTATTGAAGATAAAAAATTGGTCCAAATTTTTTTCGATAGATTAGTTCTCCAACTTCAATTTCATTTTTGTAATGATCAACTTTCGACCAATAGTTGTCGAGATATAGAATTTTTAAAAGTATGTAAGCAATAGAACTTTGAATTTTTGAGAACTTATTATAAATCTTTAAACAGTTATAACTTTTAAATTATTAAAGATACAAAATTAATCTAAGTCTTGTTCAATAGATTAGGCTTATATATATATATAGTCTTGTTAGTGCACAAAACTACCATAATTTGTATACCATCAAACAGATAATTCAATAAAGATTAATTCTCAAATCTTTAAAAATTTGCTTATTATTATTGTCATTATTATTTATTTATTAAGGACATGGAGTCGAGACTCCTTGCGGCCCTCCACACTGAAAAAAAAGTTTTTTTCCTCCTAGAAAACTTTTCCCTGTGGTTAAAAAAAAAAGTATTCCTAAAATAAGAATACCAAAGTTTACTATCCATAGGAATAAGTTTACTGGATATAAAAAAACTTGGTATTCTCATTATTAAAATACTACAATCAATATGGCCGACTTAACCTCGCTTGGTCGACACGAATCTTTAGGATAGATAATTATGAGAAACTATACTATTTATAATTCTTCATTTATAAACAATCTATCACACTAAAATTAATAAAAATGAAAAATAGTATATTAAGCCTTTCTTTTCTTATTTTTAATTCTCATTGTTGTCAAAAAATTGCAATTTCCTGCTAATAGCATTATTTTACTAATTTACTAATAACAATAACAATAAATTTTTATATTTGATCATTTTTTTACAGTGAAACTGTTTTTGTTCGGATTCTCATTATTATAATACTACAATCAATATGGCCGACTTAACCTCGCTTGGTCGACACGAATCTTTAGGATAGATAATTATGAGAAACTATACTTTTTATAATTAATAACATTACTAAGGTAAAAGACCTAGTTTTTGACACTTGCAATTTTATTTTAATTAAAAACTCTGATAATTTAATAAACATTATATTTGAATTATAAATTTTAAGATAATTTGTTTTTTGAGAACATTTTATTTTTTTAATTAGAATAGAATTGCAAGTGTCAAACAACTAGGCCAGTGAAAATAGCTGGGTCTTTTACCTTATTATAAAAGTTGATTATAAGGAAAGAATGTATTGCTACAATGAGTTATAAATTTGTTGGAGATGATAAATTTCATTCTGACAACTTCTTTTGCATCCAAGAATCCATATTAGTAAGGGAGTAAGGGGAAGTAATATTGATGATTAATACTTTTATTTATAATTTATAAAATATTTAATTTACACAAATTAATATTTAGGTAAGTAGACTCAGGCAGGAGGTAAACTAATAACTAAAAAACACGCGTACACTGTAGATTGGAGGGAAATGACAAAATAGTGGCGCCACCGTCACGGTTGCTATGGTAACATAGAATTTAGTTTTAGTCCTGTTAAAAAACTTGGTATTCTCAGATTTAAAATACCAGTTTTCTTAAATCTAAAATATTTAACTTGACTTTTACTTCGTACAAGAAAACTCGACTAAAAAATATTCAGTATTCCGGGTATAAAAAAACTTTTTTTTCAGTGCAAAATAAATACAAAATTTTTATACAATAGTGTAAAACAATATTAAACAAAATATAATTAACAATTATTAAATGATGACATTAGCTATAACAATCCATCAAGAATCCACTCCAAAGACCATTAAAAAAACAGTCTCTTCACTCAACATGAACTCATAACAGGCTTGACGGAAAGTTTTTGTTTTTGGAAGCTTAGTGTGATAAAAACGGTCAAAATCTGTTTTCATTATTAATTTACTGTAAATTATAAATCATGCAATTCTAAAATTTTCCAAACTGCGACTATATTACATAATTAATTCTAATTATTAAACTTGTCATCTAGTAAACGCAAATGCGAACTCAAGGTATCCTATTTAACGCGGCTGAGTGCCCACACATGACACGATTTAATAGTTAAAATGAATCAACGATTTATCAACACGACACTTTGGAATTTTATTCTACTCTTGCACTGACATTGCGTCACATTCACCCGAGATATTTATTGCGATACCAAATTTACAAAGAGTAAGGAGAAATGACTAAACATAAACATAAACATAAACGTGTTATTAAATTTTTGCATTTTCATATACATTTATAGAATATCAATATACCTCATGCCAAATAGAAACAAAAAAATCAAGGAAAAAAATATTTATATTTATATTAATATTACATATGAATAAATAAATAATTAAACACATATGTACTTGAGAAATTGCAAATATTCTGGTCGGAAATTATAAAATGGTAAACCGGAAAATATTGAGATAGCACGGCACATGCAGAAGGTGGAACTTTCTAATATGATTTCCATTTCTCAAACTCTATTAGCATTTATAGATCTTTTAGTGGTATACCTATTAATTTTATGATGTTAAGATTTTTTTATATAAAATAACTTTATTTTTTTGGATTTGCGGTGAATACGTTATTAATTTATAAATTAACGCGGCACTGTTAAAAGGTAATGAGGGAAATGTTTTTTATGGGCTGTAGAAGTACATACAACTTTATTGAGAATTATCTAATGAGTAAGTAATTTATCGGTTAATGGCGAAAAATTATTGAGGATATGAAACTTTTATTGAGCTCGTAAATCGTGTAAAGAGACTTCAAATCTGAAAATTTTAATCCACGCTAATAAGATTAAAAGTTTTGATAAATGATTTCAATTATTGAAGCAAAAAAAATTCACCGGAGAATCTGCATCGATCATGAAGAATTTAGAAGGGAGCGATAAGGAACTTCAATCTTCAATGTAAATCTGAAACAGAAATGAAGTTTGGTTTATCAAATAATCATTTTTAAAAAAATATAATCTGAAGAAAAATTGACTCTGTTCTGATTAAGAAAATCGATTGTGAAGATTTAATTCTACGAAGAAAAAAAAACTAATTTGATTCCAGAGAAAATTCTTGTTAGAAAATAGGAGTTAGAAAATAATTTTCTTCATATTTTATTTATGTAATTAAATTCTATGTAAGATTATGTAAGATTTTCCACCAATACTTTTTACAGTGTACATTGATTTTCTAAGAAATTTTTGTGACATTACATATACTGGTGGAGCCAGGTGCGCTAAATTCGGTGAAATTAACATTTTTAAGGTAGTTGTCATGGTGCAATATTGTCAAAAAATTAAAGATTATACGCGCCGCAAAAGTATATGAGCTTGTAGCTAAGTAATCAATCATTTTTACGCAAGACTGTACCCGTAGAGACGCAACCCATACAATTGTTTCTATCCGACTCCGTAGATGTATACTTTTTCATAAATTGTTGAACTTTGATCCGTTATTTATGAATAATTAGACAGTCAAAATTTTTTTTTTTTATCTCACAACAAATACATTAAAAGACTGTCAGTTTTTTGAAAGTTTCTGACAGATAGTTTTTTTTTATAACTAAGAAACTGGTACAGAACTGCAGAGAGCGTATGCAATCAATGTTAAACATCCAATTTTTAATTGAATTCATCTCGGGTTATAGGTAGTTAATCGACTTCTAATTTTTAGGGTAATTGTATCATCATGTCTTTAATAAGTATATACAAAAATTTAGAATTTCCTGACAGTTTATTTGCCTTAACCACGACAACTACCTTAAATCTTGCACAGTTAAAAATTTTTCGTCATTGAGTAAAGTGTAAAAATTTTTGTATACACAGAAAAAAAATTTACTTGAATCAAGTAAATAATTTTGAAGGTTTTTATCTTCTTGATCTGAGTAGAAAAATTCTTAAACTAAAAAATTCTTTACTTTTTAAATAAATATTACTTGATTTAAGAATTTTTCGTCTTGATTCAAGTTAATTTTTTTTTTCAGTGTAGAATTAATTTTTCAAGAATATTTTTTTTTTAATCAAATAAAATTTTTTTCCAGTGTATCGAATTAGATGATCGTAAGAATGTAATGACTGGTTTTTGGATTTGGAGGATGCAAACTAAAACCTTAAAAATATGTAGCTCGTGTCGGCGCCTGTTGAGCTCCGCCTATTCTAAAAATGAAGATGCTCTAATTGACGATGTTGACCAAATCTATTCGCGTGTCCCTGTCATTTACTTCAGCTGAAATTCGTCCAGGTTATAGCTTTGGCCTCTGGACTATTATTGAACAATACGCCCAGTAAGTAGAACCAGAGACCAAATGAAAAGGATCTTTGGATTTATGTTTCTGTGTGTAAAATATATCGGTCTTTTGAGTTTTAGTATACCTCATCTATGTCTTTAGACTATAGACCACAGATATGTTATTTTGAGATTTAGACGTAGACCAGTAGTTAGGAGACAAAGAGGAAGTGCCGGCGCGAGCCAGCACTTAAGAATCTCAATGGCAGGATTCGGACACTCCTGACTGGATAAGAAACCACCACCCGGCAAAAGGACCAAAAATTACGGTGGATTGTTATAGTATAAGTATAACCGTAAGCACAAGTAGTGCTGTACTGCTGGGTCACTTCTTACTGTGAAAGGACCGCTCGGTTTGAGGAAACCAGGGGAGGAGCGAAATAATTATTATACCGCTCTGCTCGACGATAACTTTTTGCCCGAATGACATAGAATTTGCGACTATTCTTGACCGACTTTAATAGAGGCTTGTGTTACTCAAAGAACGATAATTGCGGGAGAATTAATTTCTTTAAAATGCTATCTCGCATTATTTAAACACTCCTACAGACTTATATTTTTTAAGTGCTATGTATTTTTCGCCCAACAGTTAGGAATTTTAAGTCGAGGATTTTTAAATTCTTATGGCTTGGAAGATTTTCGAATATTTTTATACTTTCAATTATTTATATAGGCATTGAGAAATTTTTTTGATAATCATTTTTAGTTTAAAATTTATTTATTTTTTAGTAATAAGTATTTATTATTATTTATGTAATTAATAGAATAACAAAAATTTTTGTTATAAAATTAATTTATATCGTAATCTTAATTTGTGTCTTTTTCCAGTGCACTGAAAAAAAAGTTTTTTTCCACTCTGTATAGAAAATATTTTTATCCAAGTTTTTTTATATCTAATTCACGTTTCTTAATATAAAAAAACTGATATTTTTCGTTTGCTTACATCATTCAAAAGTTGTGCCGATTTATAATTTATTGAAAAATTACCGAGTTGTATTACAATTACAATTGATATTATAGTTTGGATGGATTCTTGGGTACGAAAAAAGTTGCTCGAATAGGATTTACGTAATTAAAAATTCAATTTTTCAACGATTCAATTAATAATTAATTAAATTTTTTTTTTAAATTGAATGTCTATTTATTGAAGAAGACCCTATACCATCAGACGATCGCACAGAATTGCAAACAAAAATAACAACATCACTTTCAAAATACCAAACTTTGTCACTACAACCTATGAGCATTCATTTGTTATATCAGCTATACGGTTTTGGCAAGATTTACCTCTTGAAATTTCAAATTCTCTTGGTTTAGAATCTATTAAGATGAGAGTATTCGATTTTCTTATAAATCTCGAATAATAATATAATAGTGAGCTGGTTAAAATGATTACTTTATAATATGTAAAAACATTATGTCCATTTAAATATTATGTAAATTTTATATTTTAAGTTATCGTGTAAATTCTTTATTATTAATATGTATGCATATTAGGGTGTGCCAAAATGTAACTTCGTTGATGGACCTCTTGGAATTGGAATTTTGAGTTCCGCTTTTAACAGGAGCTGTGTTTGGGAATTTCCTGACATATTTTGAGCGTAAAGGATTTATTTGATTTTTATAAAATTTTTTAACAGGAATTTTGTTTGGCCATTTTTTGCTGGAATTTCAAAATTTCAAAATTTGGCCGAACAAAACTCCTGTTAAAAAATTCTACAAAAATCAAATAAATCCTTTACGCTCAAAATATGTCAGGAAATGCCCAAACACAACTCCTGTTAAAAGCGGAACCCAAAATTCCAATTTTAAGAAGTCCATCAAGGAAGTTACATTTTGGCACACCCTAATGCATATATGTATTGGCTGTACTTATGTGAATTATAATTTTATATATATCATTTTTGCCATCCGGCTTCGTGCCTTGGCATTTAAACCTAATAAATAAATAAATAAATAAATTATGATTAATTAAATTTTCTTGAATTTAGTTATAACTAATTTGATTTTTCTTAATTTAATCAAACATAGTTGATAAATTGATAATTATTAACTTATTAGTTAAAATCAAAAAGATCCACAGTATTATAAACACGGATCATTTGCATCTGTGTCAAATGAGGTTAAGTCGGCCATATTTCTATTTTAGTATTTTATGCTGAGGAAGAAACCGAGTTTTTTAAAAACCACTATACTTTTTAGAGTAGGAAACAAACTTTGGAATTCTCCATACAAGAATACCAGTTTCTTTACCATCAAATAACAATAATTATCCGTAACTCCTATTCTTTCCCGCTTCACAGCATTATTTATATTTGTTAAAAATGCTAGCCGTAAGATGGACGGTGTGGCTTAATGTATATAGAATAAGTGAAAGGAAATTTAGTATAGACCGGATAGCTCAAATGGTAGAGTAGCCGACATGTCTTCGGAAGGTTCTGGATTCGAATCCCAGTCCGAGCTATCTAATAATTTTTCTCGCATATTCTATACACTCACATTAAGATGATCCTCTCCACAATCCTTCCTCAATCCTTTCCTACCAAAATATCCTGTTACGTGAATGTTGGAACGCTTCACGTAATAATTATCCGTAACTCCTATTCTTTCCCGCTTCACAGCATTATTTATATTTGTTCTCTCTACCAGAGAGAAAAATTTGCTGGGTTGAAAACAACTTTTTTTTCAGTATGATAATCAATTTATTGAATAAATAAATAAAATAATAAGGATAATTTTGTGACGAGGATATTCTTGTTTTAAATCAGTTTTTATAGTTAACTTTAGTATCATCAGAAAGATCTTAACGAAAATTTAAGCCTTTTCAAAATTTAATATATCTTTTTGGTGATAGTCAATTTTTTATGTTTATTTTTTGAAGAAGTTTTGGATATTTTGTTGGTTCTATGAATTTGTTCCTTCACATTTTTTATTAAATTATTTGTGATTAATTCTGTAATAGCAACAAGTTTTTGAATTCATATTAGAAGTACCCAAACTATGTAAATTGTGATTAAAAATATCAAAAAATCAAGCAAAATTTTTTTTATTCATAATTTGTAATTCTCGATATTTTTTTATTAATTTTTTTGTAAAAAAAATTTAATTGCATGAAATTTAATTAAATGCCAAAGTATTTAAATGTTTATTTACTAAATTAAAACTAAAAAAATCCAATAAGCCGATAATGAGCCATCATTAAAGTTGTCAATAAGATAATGTTTAAATTCCGGTGTCAAAAAATATCGCGCAATTATTGACAATAATAAATAAGAAAAAATATTATTTACAGTACCCAAAAGTTAAACAAGTTGGGTGTGTTTTACGTACAGTGTACTGCATAAAATAATGATCAATGGAAGTGCAAGCAGGCGAGAATATAACTTACTTGAAAGACGCGAATTTAAGTAATATAATGACCGGGCTAAATGTCCTTAAGTACACGCAACTTCCACTGCAATGTGTCTTTTAAAGGCTCATAATAATAATTACACTGAAAATAACAATCATAATAATGATAATAAAAATAATAATAAAGATAACGATACCAGTAAGAGGAAGAAAGTTTATACGGGAAATGTAATTCCATGTCTCAACTTTATGCAATTTCTCCGGGAGCAATCATACTTAATGGTAATCACTTTTCTCTTACATGCCGTTTGTTCGTTGGGCTTCTCTTTTTCGGTGTCCTTGGTCCTTTGTTAAAATTTTAACCCCATTAAATTCTGCTCCAATAAACATAAATCTAAAAACCGGAGAATTTATCGACGGCCCAGATATACTAATTTATTAACCCGTTGCGTCAAATAATAAAAAACAATTAGAGTGTCTAATAACCCATTACTGTAAAAAGGGAAAGTCATTTTGCCGTTTAATTAACTAATCTATTAACAAAACTACTAACCGGCTCTAGTTTTTTTTTTTTTTTTTTATCGAAATATGTTATAGTTAATTTATTTGAAATAAAAGTCATTATTTTCCACAACTATGGAAACTTTTTGTTTGTGATGAAATATTATTGAATTGTTTTTCATTACACGAAAATACTTAATTATTCGTTGAATTAATTGTATTATTGTTATTATTATAATTAATGAGTAATAGCATTGAATTATAAAGTAACCAGCAACCTGCATCCACTATATATGACTAACGAAAATTACAAATTATGAAAAAAAGAACTTAATTACGTATGTATAAGTCATTATTATTAATTATAGAAAATGTGAAGGAACAAATTTATAAAACCAACAAACTACTTAAAACTTCTCCAAAAGCTGAACATAAAAAGTTTACAATTACCAAAAAAAAATATATAAAGTTGCAAAAAGGCACAAATTTACGCCGACCTGTTTGATGATACTAAATTTAACTTTAAAAATCCCTTTTTGATATATCAACCGTGAAAGTTGGATTTTCAAGCAACACACAGAGGGCGCAAAGAATACGATTTCTGACACTCTATAGTTTAGTTAATTTACCTCGTACTAGTATCGAAAAGTAACTTTTCTCTCTCTATCTGTCTCTACATTTCTGCACGGCTGCTATAATACGCTATAGTCGAATCTTGTAAACGACTTCAACATATACGTAGATTTAATCCGCCGCTATTTAATCTCGTGTGACAGGCTTTGTGTTTAAATTATAAAGTTATTAATAAAAATGAGTGAACTATTAACAAAAACATCAACTCCACCTAATTTAACTACTATGGCAATTACTTTAAATAAAATAAACAATGATAAGGCATTTTTCACGGTTCTTTCAAATCCAACTTTCACAATTGATATGACAAAAAATTATGTTCGATACTTTATGCTCAAAGGTACACGGAAAGGAAATTGTACGAAAAATTACGATGAAAACATCGTAATTTTTAGTATAGGACATTGTAGTGCCGGCCCAGAAGAATCGAACCCGGTGCCCTCTCCGATACAAGCCCAAGGTTTATCCCCTTACGCTATCGCAAGGAATATCATATCTTTCTATTCAGTCACATAATAAGACTCTGTCTCTTTTTTATTAAAAGATATAGTATGCGTCCTTATTCACTTGCTCTTACGGAAAAAAAATTTACTAAATAACATCGTAATTTTCAATAATTAAAATTGTATTCTGTAGACGGCAGCATCGTAAGAATCAACATACTGTAAGTCTAGTCTTGGATTACGATGTTACTATAGTAATTTTTCATAGGATTTTTTTCCGTGTATATCTGGACTCGCTACGCTCGTCCGGATAAATGACTCAGTCTTGATAAGAATGCGCTATAGTCTCAAACTCATGACGTCACTTCAAGCCGTCAACATCCCCGCCTTTACGCATACGTATCGAAAATAACTATTTTAAATTAAAATACGCCCGTCATAAAATTTCCTAAATCTCTCGATTATTTGAATTAATATTAATCATATAATTTCTCAGTTCAATAATTTTTTTCTCTTAAATAAGACACTGAAGTTTTTCAAAATGGTTTTCTTGGTTCATAAATTGTTCTTTTAAATTGAGTTAATGTTTTTTTTTTAGTGTATCTATAAATCCTAATCTATTCACAACCTCGAAAAATTTTTATAATAAATTAACCACTTCAAAAAAACATAAACAAATTTTAAAAGACACAAATTGAAGTCAGAATCTTTTCAATTCTACAAATTTTAACTAAAAATCTTCATTTTATCGTATAAATAATTTTTTGTCGGGAACAAAATTTTTCTTATCCTCGTAATTATAAAGATTATAATAAAAAAAAGTTAAGAAATAAAAACCGAAGTCATTGAAGTGAATCTTTCCGTGTCCAAGTGCGAGAAATGTTGTTTTTAATCCATTTATATGTATGTATAGCTGAAGGGAATCACAAAGCAGAATATGGCTTACGTCGGCAAGTATAAAAAGTAACCAAAATTTCAGGTACCTACCGCGGGAGATAGGTAATTGCCGGTCGTTGAGTTCGCGTGCGACAGAGAACTCCAAACTAAGTCTTTAATTCTCCAAAAGTGGGAGCAAGAGAAGCGAGAAACAAGAACGCGAAAAACTTTTTGTTTATTTGGCTTATGCTTTCTTGCTCGCCATCAGAGGGCGTAAGAATGTGCACGTGCCTTTATTTATTTTGCATAATTATTCCGTAATACACACACACGTGGAATTTATAAGCATGTATACGCGGATTTTCTTGAGGGCTCTTGCACGAAAGACGAGTGAGTGCATACAGGGAACGCGATGCATTTCTCACATCGCCCGGGGCTGCCTTTTTTACATGAACCTTTCGCCGTGTAATATATAGTGCATTATAAACTGACGATTAACTTTATCGCTGCGGATTTATAATTTTTATAATTATAATAGTGCGCTGGAATAAAGCCATCGGAGGTCAAAATGTTAACGAATCGGCATTATACTTATTTTATTGTTATTGTTATTATTTATGCCCCTCTCAAATTTCACGACGCACTTGGTAGAAATGGAACACGTTTAAACTGGAGTAAAGAATATATAGATATATTTGTATATGTATGTATAAATTTATATTCAAAATCATTATTTCAAAGATCGGGCACGGTATGTCGATGTAAGTCTGCATCAACCGGAAAAAAATTACGAGCCGACACGCGAGTTGTACGCAAACCAATTATACAAGTTGATTAATTAAAATTTCACTGTATCTTTTTTCGCTCATCGATTAATTATAAGTGACTTTTATAAAGTTGACAACTCAATAAAAAATTTTTTTTCTTAAAAAAAAATACTCCTAATTCACCTGCTACACGGAAAGAACAAGATTACACTGGATAACATTCCAGATTATACTCAAGACATTTGTTGTGAATAAATAATAGTTTAAAAAAACTAAAAACACGCTTTTTATAGAAAACCAAACTAAAAAATAGAAAATAAATTGTAATAAATTTAAATTAAGAATAGTGTTAAAAATTTCAATAAATATAAATTAATATTAGTGTGAATAAAAAAAAAATTATTTTATTTTAAAAAAAGCGTGGGGTGCTTTTCAAGATATTATCAAAATGATAATCACTCTACTCATATCTGTCAATAAAATATTTATAACTATTGGTTTTTTTAAACTATTATTTGTTTTGTAGAATTAAAATTCTCCTTAGTATTCAAAAATTTGTCAATATTAGATAAATCGGCTAAACATATAATTATTGGAAATTAAAATTAACATCAAGTCCTGTCTTATCGACTGTAGAGAAAAATTATACAAAATTAAAATTAAGTTTCTTACCTTATCGACTATAGATAAAAATTATATAAATTAACAAAAATCATATTTTGCAAATTGAAAAATGGAATAATTTTATCAAATCAGTGTATTGTCATCAGATATTACTTAGTATTCTTGTCACTACAGATGTCATTGAGTATGATCTGGAATGTTCTCCAATGTAATAATGTTCTTTCCGTGTACTGCATCGAAAACATTTTTTTTTTTTAAATTGTAATGAATTCTCCTTGAAAATTAATTGGACAATTCAATTAGTCCTCTAATTATCAAATAAGTAATTTCTTTTATGTTAGAGTTATTAACAATTTACAATACCGAAAATGGAACTTAGTTTGTTATTCTTCGAAGAATACGGATCCGTAGTCGCATTTCAGCGCTACTAAGCCTGAAAATAATAAAGATACAAAATACAAAAGAAAAATATACTTATGATTCAAATTCTCAACTAATATTAAAGAAATTTCTTCCGGAACTGGTACAAAAATTTATTAAATAATAATTACTTAATTTATTAAGCACAAGTAATTATTTTCCAACTTTTGGTAATATTTTTTTTTACTCTGAAGAAAAAATTAACTTGATTTGAAAGAAAAATTCCTGAACTGAAAAATTTTTCTCTTGAATCAAGAAAAATTTTTAACTATTAATAAATCACATTTAATTTAATTACTAAATAGTAATAAAATTATGTTATCTGAAAAACTGAATTATTAAAAATTAATTAAGCTTATTAAATATTAACAAATCTTTCCATTAGACGATCCGGCAAAAAAGGACAAAAAACCTCAAAATAAAGAAACTTTTTGCGGTCCTCCTTAAAAAACCGGAGTTTTTGTGATAAAATAATCGAAGCATCGATATATAAATTAACTTATGACGGGCTCGGACAACTATAATCTATAATCGAAAAAAAAAGTGCGGAATAAATCCAGAAGTACCCAGTTTAAAATTAGTATTCATTAGACGGTCCGCGTGAGAATTTCGACGAGTCACGTGGAAATAATTAAGGTAAGTAAGGGGCTCGAGCGGTGGCTAATGGGCATTGGCCTCCTCCCGGTTCTCATATAATATCTTTTTCCTCAAGGAATGGTTTCTCCATCACTTAACTTCTGCATCTCAAGTCTATCAACCCTTTTTCTCAGTCTCAGTCTTACTGGTGACTTTGTCTTTGTCTTCTGGGCAGTGGCCACAGGACTAATACAGGACTCACGTGTCGGTGGTCATCGCTCTCACCTTACTCAATTTTTTTATTTTTTTTTTATTATCATCATTATTATTGTTAATTTTTTTTTAACTTCTCCTCTCCTCGTTCTCGCCCTTTCGCACTCAATCTTGTACCCGGTACCTTTTTAATATTTGACCATAAAATACCGAGACTTAAATACAGGCAGATAATTTCCCGTGGTAAGAGTTTTATTAAATAAACCCGAGCGTTTAAATATTCTCACGTCTTACTTACATTCTTCATCTAATCTCTTCATTTTAGGCCTCACATGTTACACCTTCAACACACGTTCTATTAAACCAACAAATAACAACAATAAACAAACAAAACCTCGGGATTAGAAGATCGAGTTCTATTCGCGGTTGCCACCGTTTTAGCGTCTAATTACTATTATTATAAATCGCGTGAATTTTTGCCTAATAGACTGAGTTTTTATCGTGAGAAAATAATTAAGACGCACCCGGTGGTCTCTGCACTGATAGAAAAATTTACTTTAGTCTTAAGAGAGATTATTTTTAAACAAGAAAACTATTTTTTGTCTTAAATCAAGCAAAAAAATTTTTTAACTGTTAATAAATATTTTTGCTTAATTAAAAAAAAAAAATTCTTCTATTAAATCAAGCAATTTTTTTTTTAGTGTAAAAATTGTTTGAATTAATTTAAAAAATTCACGAGTTGATTAAAAAAAAATTAAATAAAAAAGAAATAATTTCCCTCCTCAACAAAATATTTTTAAATATTTTAAGTTTTAAATTTTAAATCTAGAAAATTACTCTCATACACTGATAGAAGGATTTAGATCTATTTGATAAAATTTAGTAATAGTGACTGAATGATTTAGTAATAAACCTTCCATTACCAAATATCAATTATCATGGTATTAAATTTCGGGGATTAATTATCAATTATCATTTAGATATTTGATAATATTTAGTAATAGTTATTAAATGATTTATTAAAACCAATTTATTTCCACTAAATAAATATTTAGTAGAATTTAACAAATTATTTATTGGTACTCAATAAATTGTTTATTGGTATTAAAGACATTAATTTTTTTTTAAGCGTATAACCTAACTTTTTTACTCAAAATAAATCAAAATAATTGAAATAAATAATTTTAAAGAAAAATATAAGGTATTATTATCAAGAAAATTATAATTTTTTATTTGAGACATTTATAAAATTTTTAATTAAACAAGTTTTTGACATATCAATAATAGACAAATTAAAAAATTTAAACTAAACTCCACACAGAAAAAAAGGTTGACTTGAGTAAAGAAAATATTTTTCTTCCTAATTATTTTCTTGAGCGAAAAAAAAATTTTGATCCAAGAACATTTATTTAAGTCAAAAAAATTTTCTTGTTTTGAGAAAATTCAGCCTCTTGCTCCAAAAAATTAAATATCTCGATATAAGTAAATTTTTATCAATATTTTTATTGATTAATATGTCAAATGGGAAGATCAAATAATATTGAATCATTTTTTTTCTTTAAATATGGATACACAGAAAAAAATTCCTAATTATTTCTTGAGCGAAAAAAAAAATTTTGATCCAAGAACATTTATTTAAGT
The DNA here is from genome assembly GCA_905319865.3 of Cotesia congregata. Lineage (NCBI taxonomy): Eukaryota > Metazoa > Arthropoda > Insecta > Hymenoptera > Braconidae > Cotesia > Cotesia congregata. The sequence continues at coordinate 5,432,982 of CAJNRD030001117.1, read as the reverse complement.
CAAAAAAAATTTTCTGTTTTGAGAAAATTCAGCCTCTTGCTCCAAAAAATTAAATATCTCGATATAAGTAAATTTTTATCAATATTTTTATTGATTAATATGTCAAATGGGAAGATCAAATAATATTGAATCATTTTTTTTTTCTTTAAATATGGATAATTGCATCCTAAAATAATATAAAATGGCTATCAAATATTCAAGAGAAAAATTTTCTCAAGGTGAGAAAATTTTTTTCTCAGCTGAAGTAAGTGGCGCTACTTCCCTAAAGTATCTAAAAATTTTGATCAAATATAAAAATTTATTGTATCAAGTATTTATGATAATTTGAATTAAGAAAAAATTACTTCCACCAAGAATAGAATTTCAAGAAAAAATTTTATTTCGGCCAACTTCGGCCTTCCTTCAGGCATACGAAAATTTTCTTGAGCCAAGAATTCTGTTCTCTAATCAAGAAATTTTTCTTTCTGTGCATTGAAAAATATCATATAAGCCATTTGGGAGTATGTGTGTTTTCAAAAGTTTGATAATCTCGCAAAATCGAACTGAATAAAATAATCTGAGTCAATGAATAGATAATGTATCACCTTGGAATTAAAGCTTAGCCATCTACCGACAATATTTACCAAAGAAATATTTAGTACCTATATACGACTAAATATTATTTGGTGGAAAAAAATATTTATTTTGATATAATAGGGCTTTGTTTATATTAATATAATTTATTTAGAATAAAAAAATTATTTATTAAACTGCATCAAATAATTCTAATGGGTAAAAAATACTTTTCTCCCAAATAAATGACTAAAAATTTTGTTACTAAATCAGTTTAGTACTCCGTACTAAATCCTTCTATCAGTCTAGACTTTTCTACGCCAGAAATTAAACTTACTGACTATAAATAATAATAATAATATACATATAAAAAAATGTAACCTTAATTAAAAAGCGATATTTGAGTAAGCTTTCTCTTTTCTTTAATATATTTCTATCCCCGAATTATTACTCGCTAAAACGCGCGTGTTTGCTCACCTACCGGTCACGGTATCCAGCTACCACCGATAATTATTGCTGCCATTTCTATTCGTAAGGTCGGTTCTCGACCTTAAGTGTAATTTTTTCCGGGATCCAGCCTTAACTCGGCGATAAAAAATAAATAATATAAAATGGATAATATATGTGTATATGTGTATTATATGGAAAGGCTTGGTGATCTACGACGAGCACGCGGCACCTGTCCCTTATTCATTGGTGAGCCGTTTCACAACTGAAAGATAAATTTTATAGCTAGTCTAATGAAGTCGTCCCAAAACTTGCCACCCGTTGCCGACGGAGGATTTTATCCTCATTAATTGGGCGAAACCATACTCTTATACCGATTTACTCCCGACACATTTTTTAACATTTATTAAAATATAATTATATATTTATGTCATTCTCATGCTAATGATCTGACATCTGTAGCTCATCTATCAATTATTATTCTACAAATTGGCAGATGTAATATCGATATGCTTTTTTTTTATTTCAATATTTCAACCGGTGCCTCTAACTTTGACCATTCGAGTTTGGCTACAAAAAATTATACACTAAATTATTTCGAGAGCTTTATTTTTTATCGAATATGATGTCAATCATTTTATTATACATCACTTGTGATCGAAAATAATTTTTTTGATATCTGTAAGAAAATAAAAATACGGTCAAAATTGCGGAAAAATTTGTTAAGCTTCTCAGTTTTACTTCTGTCAAGCCGTAATTGTCAAATTTACATTTTTATAAATGTAATTTTTACATTATATAAAAATTGTCAATTTTATATTACACTGATAAAAAAATAACTTGACTTAAGAAAAAAATCTTAACCCAAGAATACCATTTCAAAGATAATAAGTTTCTTGCATCAAGAAGAAAAATTCTTGAGTCAAGAAATTATTCTTGATCAAGGTAAATTTTTCTTATCTCAAGAATTTTTCCTCTTGACTCAAGAAAATCATTTTCTTCAAAATGGTATACTTACACTGTTAAAAATTTCTATTGTAATTTTACAAGAAATGTATTGGAAGCTAATAGGCAAAACATTTATTTAAAATTACAATCGGGTATAGTAAAATTACAAAACATATATAGCTCAGTGAGGTTACTAATTTTACAAAACGGTTTTGTAATTTTGCAAATATTTTTAGATTGGATAAGTTTGTAAAATTACAATACTTTCCTTGAATTTTACTTGAATTGAAATAATAAAAAAGAAAGATTTGATTTAATATCTGTTGTCATTTTATTGTTATGAAGCGCTGACTAGATTTGGTATCTCACGTAGACCTAATTTGTTCAACTCGGATGATTTAAAGTGAAAATAATATATACCCTAACTAAAAACCGAACCCGAGCCGCGCGCTTGCCAGACCGATACCTAACGCCCTACGCCGTACGACCGATAGGTTATTCAACATCTTAGTATTCTTATAAGCTAATTCTATGTGGTGATTGAGCATTACGGATTATTATTTATAATTTACATTAATTGTGTTATTTTATGCTGTTTATTGATAGAAAAGTCTAACATATACTCATTCAAATATATTGATTTCGAAATGATCGTTTGAGCATAATATTAAAATTTATAAAAGATAAATTATGCCTCGAATTTATTATTACAAATAAACAACCATAGACTAAAAATTAATAAAAATAAATATGAAGGACATTGTTGTTTTTTTATACATCAGTCTCATTTTTGTAAAATTGAAAAGTATTATTTTTAAAATTAGAATACAGTGATTGTATTTTATTTCGCATTGCTATACACTGATTTGTAATTTTACATATCATTTGTTTTGTAATAGATTGTAATTTTACAAAAATTTTTTAACAGTGTAGTTCAAGATTTTTTTTCTTGAATGAAGTTAACTTTTTTATCAGTGTACGAAAAATAGACTTTTTTATAAGACAAAAAATGTAAATTTAGCACGTAGAAAAAATTATCTCAGATTATCATCTTCTATAATTTGTATAATTTGTACCATTGAGTTTAACTCTTAAATTTTTAATGCTCAATTTTTTATACTCAAATTTATTTTTTTTTCTTTTATTTGTCGAAATTGTATTCCAAATTAAGAAAAATAATCAATTCTTAATATTTAATATTTTTGTAACTTTATATCTTCATTAGTCATACGTGTACATTTATTGTAACTCTTTGGGTATAGTTTTGCCATCTGGCTATACTGCCTTGGCATTGAAATTAAATAATAAATAAATTCATTTAAGAAAATTTGTAAATTTTATGTCACCAGTAAAAGTCAGAAAAAAAACTGAAAAAAGTTGAGCTGAAACTTTTCAATATTTTCCTACCCCCACGGAAAAAATATGTATGGAAAAACATATATAAGCAAAGATATAAAAAATTTTTAAAAAATATAAAAAAGATTAAAAATATGTTTTCACACATGTTAAATATTTCCATTTCTACATTATAAAAACTTTAGAAATTTTTTGAAAAACACTAAGAGGTAAATGGCTTATTCAAGTTTTTAATTTTCTAATTTTAGTTCATTTTTTATAATAATTAATAATTTATACTTTTTTTCATAAATAAACAGCAATTATATCCAACATATATGAGAACAAAGAAAAAATTATTCATAAACGTTCTCAGCGAAAAAAAATGTATATGTTAGATTTGAATTTTTTATATGCTAAAATTTTTTAAAAGAAAAAAAATAATTATCTTAACAAGAATTTCTTCCACCTGGAATTTTTCTATTGGAACCATTTAAATTTATTAATTCTTTAGACAAAGAATTTTTATATATGTCTTCTTTATAATAGCTTAATTAAATTAAAAAAAAAAATTTTTTTTATTGATATTTTATTGGATCAATTTTCCAGAAAAGAAAATACATTTTCGACAAAAATTAAAAAAATTTTCATAATACAGTGTAGTACTCTCATCAACTTATAATCAAATCATGTCAGCAAAGTCAAAAGAATTTCTCGCTCCCTTAACCTTAAGCCGAAAAAATTGAAATAGTTTGTCGATCGATCGGTATCAACACATGACGCATTACTCAGTTTTTCCACTCGACAGAAGATTCTAATGACCACTTGTTACTCAAAGTGTCGCTGTCAATTAAAACGTAACGTACATAATGTCAACGATATTTCAAACAGAAAAAATAAATAAAAAAATGATGATTAAGTGCGCAGTAAGAAATAAGAATTATATTGTATTATTTTAGGTAAATATAAATAATTGTACCGAGAGGGAAACCGGCTCTTCCTTTCGACCGTGAACGACCAAGAGCAAGTGACCGATAGAAAGAGACAGCTTACACGTACGTATGTACAAACCCGTCGGTAGGTGAGTAGGTCGTCCAGCAAGCCAATATATGAATACATACATACAAACATATATAAACATAAGTGCAAGTGGTCTTACCGTCTACTTTTATTTAATGAATGACTGAAAATACGTATACTTACAACTCTTGTCGGCAATTTAACAAAAAATATGTATCATTACTTCTATATATTTAGCGTTTTTGCAGCATTCTTACAAGTTTGCTCGACCATTTCCGTCTTTAATCAGTCAATTGATGTACAATTATCCTCAAAGCGTTACCCAGGGCGTTTAAAAAATATTTTTTCCGCGAATTAACAGTAGCTGCAATGTCTTATATGTCTTATATATCTTATAATAATGTCTTACTGGATTTCTTCGCAAGTAATAAATCTAGTATTTATCTATGTATTTATACATTGTAATTCATGAATGATAATATCGTGATTGTATGTATGTAAAAATGTATCGCGTGCGGCACGCGTACGATCCAGCTAAGTGGGAGATAAGTGGACCAGCAGATAGTGTTTTTTCTCGGGGATAAAGTTTCGTGGCAGTAGAATATATTTTGTCCGTATGATCATTTTTTGTTTTTAATAAAATCGATAAATTTTGTTTTTTTAAGACTGTCAAATTGTTGTGCCTGAGGACACAGAAAAAAGTTGTTTATAAAAGATAAATATTGTTGATCTAAGGGCAAAATTATTTTTAAGAACTTCATTTCTTGATGCAAGATTTTTAAGCCTTGGAACTCGTTTTTTTGGCAAAGAAAAATTTTCAATCGAAATATTAAGAGTGTATCTTCATAAAAATACAATCAAATTTAATGTAAAAAAAAAAAAAAAAAAAAACACTATATTTTCTAAAACTAAAAATTATTCCCTGTTCTTTTAAGAATTTTATATTATTGGTTAAAAATACTGAAAAAATTTAATAAAAACAAATAAAAGATATTTTTGATTTTATAAATTGTTGATATTTGTAAGTTGGTAATGTCTTAAACTAACGTTACTGAATGTCTTCATCGTCGGAAAGAAATTGAAAATACTACTTTCCAAAATTTATAATTATTTTCGTTTCTTTTGAGGATTTTATAATCTTGGTTCAAGAAACTGAAAGGAAAAAAATAAATTTTTTAATTGGACCTTTTTTTTTTTAAAAAAATTTGTTTAAAGTCGCATAAACTACTAAGGTCATGAGCGACTACGGTAGGGGGTAAACTTTTGAGATTGGAACTCGTTTGTATTTCTTGGGCTGAGCAGAATAATACACTTAAATATTGAAAATATTCATTGGTGTACGCCGGATTTGAACCCGGTCCAATGCTTTGGTAGCAAGGGCCGGATCCGATAGGCTACTGCGCGCCTGGGACCTGTCTTGAAAGCTTAACAATTTATGATGATTTAGAAAATAAGAGAAATTGGAAGATTAAAATATATCGGTAATATCTTGAACTGACGTTACCGAGTATCGTAATCCTCGTCGAAGAAATTGTGGGGTGAAGTATATAGGTGATGCTGTTTGAAAATAGTAAAGTGGTTGATTGAATTGATAAAATTAGTGAATGTTGAATTTTCTGTTTATCCTCTATGTTTTATTTTCTTGATTTTTGAGTGAATTTTGAGTTAAATTTTGAAGATAATATTTTTCTTTAATCAAGTACTTTTTTTTAATGTTTGATAAAAAATTTTGTAGAATTTAAAGTTTTTAGTGAATTTATCAGAAAAAAAATATCTAGCAACTTTGTATTACTTTATTAAAAAAATTGTTGGATATTTTTGTTGTGAAATGAAGAATTTTTAAATTTAAAAATTAATATATTGATCCATAGAAAATTTATTATCATCTTCCTCAGATTAATTTTAATTAATAATTAATGATTATAGGTAATTTTTATTAATTTAAAGTTTTGATGTGCTGAAAATAAAATTATGATTGTTATAACACACTTTTAAGTAATAGAAATCAGCGAGACGGAGTCAAATGATGTTTGACAAATTTTTATAAAAAATTGAAAATTTAATAATTTAAAGTGTTCTTTTCTTAAATATAAATTAGTAATTCCTATTATCAAAATCAATCATCCACTTTTTTGTGTAAACTTAATTTTTTTGATTTCACACTTCTATAATTTGAAAAACTAAAAATTTTGTCTATTTTGTCCTTAAATTTCTTGAATTAATTCAAACAGAATATCTCAAAATTTTCAAGATATAAATTTTTCAATAAATTTTTTTATTTCAGTGCAGAGTAATATAAGAGTATTAAGAGTTAGTGAAATAAAAGAGGATAAGGAAGTGGCTGGAATGATAAGCCTTGTAAAAGACTGAGAGGAGAGTGGACAAAAAGCAGGTGCATGAGTTTTATTTTGTCCAGCTCTTAGCTTTGATGGGTGTTACAGCGGACCGCGGTTGGGCCACGCGACTAAGTCACACGACTGATAATTGCAATAAATATTGATGACGATTTTGCTCAAAGATTTTATTGATGGAAATTATTTAATTGATTGAGTTGAAGTTGAAGTTGTAAGTTGAGTTGGGTTAAGTTTTTTAGAGAACAAATGTCACTGCATATGTTGCGAATAATAATAACTCGGTAAAAAAGCGGGGGGTTGGAATGAAAAATTTGAGACGGTTAAAACACTAGCACAGGTGTACGAGCTAACGAGCACTCGGTCCTTTCTTGTGAGCGAGATCTGAGCTGATGGAAAGGAAAAAAAAGGCACCAAGGGAAAGAAAGGGGTTTACGTAGTCCGTAGTGAAGAGTTTCGAGTAAGAGAAGAGGATAAGAGTAAAGTATAAAATCGACGGATAGGAATAAAAGAAATGGGATGAGAAGAGAAGGAGGAGGTAAAAAGAATCAAATGAGAGTCGGAATGATTATCAACAATTTGGGTAGACGAGCAGCTTTATGCTTGATGGTTGATGCTTGATCCACGGTGAAATGAGCTCGCGGTAAAGTATAAGGTGTTAAGATTATCAAGGTGATATGCAGCTTCTGGTATGATCGTAAGTGCCAATGAGTGTATGGTTAACTCTTTCTTCATGGGAGAAAATAATCGTGAACGTGAAAATAACACCGTTAAGAGCTACTGATAGTATGATGGAATAAAATTTTTAACCGGAAAATAAAACTAAGATTTAAATTATATACCTCTCCTTGGATAGTATTATTGTAATTATTTGTTTCTTTCGACCAAACTTTAATTTTGCGGTTTAAACGTTTATTCTAAATGCTTTTTTTTTTGTTATGTTAGATATCTGTTGTAGTTTGTTTTTATTGTTGCGTGCAATTCGTTTGTATAGCTGAAAATTTAACGTCGATTTTTTTACAAACTTGTTTTGATATTAAAATTATTTTCTGTTTTGTTACTGTGAGGGGCGATAGAGTTTCTGGTGGAAGGTTTGAATTTTGCATAAGAAAAAAATAACTTTCTACGGAAATAGTATCGTGATATGTATAATACATACATTTGTAGAAAAATTTAAGCAGTTTGGGAAACAATTAAAGTAATTTTGAAGAATTACATTAGTTATAGAGAATAATTTATTTAATTTTAAAAATTTATTTAATTTTATAACCAAATCAAGTTAATTTTGATCAAATTAGTTAATTTTTGGAAAAAAAAAAAAAATTAAGTAAACTTTGGATAAAAATCAAGTTAATTGTCATAAATAATGTTAATTTTGGACAAAAATTCAATAATTTTCGAAGAATCAAGTTAATTTTATAAATTTAAATTAATTTTGATAAATCAATTTAATTTTGGAAAAAAATTAAATTAATTTCAAAAATAAAGTCAATTTATACATCTATTAGAGAAAAAATAAAATAAAAAAAAGTGTTTTATGATTCAATATTTTTCTGCTCAATTCAAAGCCGTAAAAAATTCTAAAAACTATTTCCTCCACACGGAAAAAAGAAAACAGGAATAATTACAGTATAAAATGTAAAATCGGTCTCGTCGTTATCAAAACTAGAAAAATTACAGTTTAAAGTAACATTCTTCTAAATTCACTTTTGAATTTAATTTTCAGAGCTTTCAATGCAAATATTACACTCTAAAATGTAATTCTTATAAAACCTGTAATAGTTACAATCTGAAACTGTAATTTTTCCAGTTTTCATCACAAAGCGCCACGTTACATTATATAGTGTAATTTTTCGAGTTTTCTTTTTTCCGTGCATTAAAGATTTTTTCTCCATAGTAAAAATAATTTTTCAATCTACGTCCTTTATTTACATTTCAGTCAACATATTACATTAAACATTAAACAACGATTTCACAGAAAAAAATTTGAAAACTAATTCAAAACAAAAAAACAACCATTATTATTATAAAATCAAAGTAATACTCAATACTATAAAGCGGGATTGCACCTACGTTCGCAAGAGATTAAAGTTTAATCCCAGCCAACTCGAAACTGCTTATAGAAAGACTCAGTAGCAACTGGAAATGAAAAAAAAATCCCGTAACTCTTACCCTCTAAAGCTTATAAATAAAATGAAAAGTGAATAAGTTCTGGTGAATGCTGAGGCGCAAACACAAATTCTCAGCTTAAAACTCAGTGTCTCCCGTCGATTTAATTAACTAACTAAACCATCAGAGTTAAAAGTCCACGATCTATTAGTGAGACTACTCTCGAGTAGCTTTCACCCGACTCAGCTACACGGAAGACATCTCTCTGATTAATAATAACATTTTTATACGCACATTACATACATCATACATCATATAATGTCTCACATCAAACCACTCAATTACGTAGTATTAATAATATATATAGAACTAAAAGAAAACAATAAGTCATGTGAAACAGACGAAAAAGCACTCGATAAAACCGGTGTTCCTTGAACCGTTATGTTTTAAAACGCAAACAATTATTTTCCATACATATAATCTGAGCCTAGTCTGTTTTTTATCATTTGAAGAAAAGAGAAAGGGACTTAACAGTCTTCTTTATGCACATAGACGAAAAATATGTTACAACTGTCAATAATGTTTACACAGTGAAAATAGAATTACGTTAACTCTATGTTTACACGTATTAGGAATTCCTGGCACTCACGCGATCAATCTTATTATAATTTCCATCAATTTTTTTCTTTATACCAACGCAACAATATTTTTCCTTATGCATTTAAATAATTAGATTTTTAAACAACAAAAAAAGGAATAAAAATACATGGGATTGCGCAATTATAAGTAAATATGTTCTTCGATGCAAATCGATAGTACATTGGCACACGCATTTACTAATTATTCAGATTTTATTTGATACTTTACTGCTAACTATTATTAATATTCATATTACATATTATGTATAGGTTTTATTTCAACACGTTATTTCAACTGAGAAATTATTTAATGTTGCTATTTGATTTTATAAATTAATTAATTAATTTACTTTTGCTAATCATTAAAACAACACTTTACTTCGACAGATAAAAAATTTATAAATTTTGTTGTTAATTAGGTTATTAGTCATTAGTTATTACATTACGAAGCCTTAGAACCGCGAGAATCGACTAAGCTATTTCAGCCTACTTTCCACACCAACTTTAAAATATTCCACGTTTCAAATCAACTAATAACCACCTGTTTATGGGACTGTTTATACGACATAAATATATATAAAATGAAATAAAATAAACCATAATGTGATTGCTGGTTGCTTTATTTCTCTCTAATCGGCAGTGAAGTTACATATATTTTCTCTGAATTGAAATTTAAATTGCAATCAGACGGTTATTTTATATAGTTATTATTTTTATCTTGCAATACATTATTTTTATTTTATCGAGAATTTAATGTTCTTTTAAATTATTTTTTATATATTTATGACTAATCTTTTTGATTTTTACTTGTAATAATAATTGTGTCTAAATGATAAAAAATAGGAAAAAATTTATAAGGACTTTTTTTGTAAAAAATTGAATTTTCTACAAAAAAAGTTTCTTATGATTTTTTATAACACTAAAGTTAGCCGACGTTTTTAATTTTTTGATTTTTTTTTAATTATTAAATTAGAACTAAAAAATATTTTTAAAAAATTGCGCTTACAGTTTTTCAAGTTTTTTACAAGTGAAAATTTTTTTTTATTATTTTTTAATCATTTTTTTAATAAAAAAAAATTCTAGAAATTCTTAATTTTCATTGATTTTTTCACATTTTTAATATTTTAGTACCAATTTTAATTTTGAAATTTTTTAATTTTTTTGATTTCGATTTTTAACTAAAATTTTGTCTGAATAATAAGAGATAAAAAAAAATTTAAAAGGTCCTTTTTTATAGAGCGTTAAATTTTTTATAAAAAATTTTTCTTATGATTTTTTCATATTTTTAATATTTTACTAAAAATTTTTATTTCAAGGTCTGAAAAAATATAAAAATAATTATTACAATTCAAACTCCTTTCAAGAAATATAAAAAACAATAAATAGAAATAGAAATAATAATAAAGACAATTTAAAAATTTAATTATAGAATTTATAGAGACAAAAAATCAGATAAAATAATATCTAGTAGTGTTTTGAAACATGATATGTTGCTATTCAGCTGGAAACGGACAGAATCTGATCAATAAGTAAAGTAAAGTAACATAAGTGTACCACACGGAATTACGTGTTTATTTATTTTTCATTAAAAGAAATCCCACGTACGCATTGATAAATTTTCTACCTACTAAATTACTGGGGATTACTTCAAAATTATACGCAATTCAACTCTCTCGATAATTGAACTAATTATTTTACATTTCCTATATTTACTTTGTGGAAAAATCAATCTTTGTATTTTCATACTATTTCCTCGACTTTGTTTGCCTCGATACTCAATCTAACAATCTACCAATTAATCATACGCAACATGCGCATATCAATTTAAAAATGAAATTTTAATTCTCAGTTGCGCGTGCTTGACACCTATCAATTATTTTAATTAACACTCACTTACTCTTTATCAACTTTATATTTTCATTTGCTGAGTTGACACCTTCACATTTAAGTATATTATAAGATATAGCTAATAATATTCGTTAAATTATATTCATTAATTAAATTGCTATTCATTTTCTATTTACTGTATTATATAAATATACTAAGAATTTCATTCATAATATTTTATATTTTTTTATACTTTTTAATAACTTAATTTTTAAAAAATTTTTTCAAAGTTAAATCTAAATTATTTTTACATTTTTTTCATTCAATTAAAAAAAAAAAAATTAAATTAAATGTACAGAAATTTCTTTTCTAATTCTCACAAAAATTTTTTAGAAGAAATCTCGAGTTGTAATTTTTATATATTAAATAAGTACATATTTAACTGAACAATTTTCAGTATAACAAATTTTTAAATTATCAAATAACTATTATTATTTATATTACATCTTGTACTACAGTACTTTCATTGAGTTTTTTTTTAAACTTTTCTTCACAAGACTTTCCACCCAGAGCTTCAACTAAAAACTGCAATTATAATTATAAATTATTATTTTTTTACATTTCCTGACTTTTAAAAAATCATTACGTGCATTTATTGTCACAGTTTAGATTATTGTGGTAAAATTCAATTATGTCTAGGTTGGACATTTATTGAAAGTTGCTAACTACTGCGGCTGTTCTATTTTACAACACTCTAACAGACATTTCTTAGATTCTTAAAATTTTTTATTAAAAAAAAGTTAATGCTCTAAATTGATTAAAAAATCGATTTAAACTTGGAAGGAATATTAATTTAGAAAAATGAAAAAAAAAAAAAAACCTAAAATATTTTTCATTGAAAAATTTATATTTTGAAAATTTGGAGATATTTAGTTTGAATTAATTCAAGAAATTTAAGAACAGAATTTACAAAATTTTTAGTATTTTAAATTAAAGAAATTAAAAATCAAAAAAATTAAATCTACACGAAAAAGTGGATAATTGATTTTAATAATAGGAATTACTAATTTATATTCAAGAAAAGAACACTAAATTATTAAATTTTCAATTTTTTATAAAGATTTGTCAAACATTATTTGACTCCGTCTCGCTGATTTCTATCACTTAATAGTGTATTATTACAATCATAATTTTACTTTCAGTACATCAAAACTTTAAATTAATAAAAATTACCTATAATCATTAATTATTAATTAAAATTAATCCAAGGAAAATGATAATAAATTTTCTATGAATCAATATATTAATTTTTAAATTTAAAAATTCTTCATTTCACAACAAAAATATCCAACAATTTTTTTAATAAAGTAATACAAAGTTGCTAGATATTTTTTTTCGGATAAATTCACTAAAAACTCTAAATTCTACAAAATTTTTGATCAAACACTGATAAAAAGTACTTGATTAAAAAAAAATATTATCTTCAAAATTTAACTTTTGCTTTGAAATACCCAGTTTGAATTAATTCAAAAAATTCACTCAAAAATCAAAAAAATAAAACATAGAGGATAAACAGAAAATTCAACATTCACTAATTGTAAAATTACCAATTCAATCAACCACTTTACTATTTTCAAACAACATCACCTATATACTTCACCCCACAATTTCTTCGATGAGGATTACGATACTCGGTAACGTCAGTTCAAAATATTACCGACTTATTTTAATCTTCCAATTTCTCTTATTTTCTAAATCATCATAAATTAAGCTTTCAAGACAGATCCAATTAAAAAATTTATTTTTTTTTTCTTTCAGTTTCTTGAACCAAGATTATAAAATCCTCAAAAGAAACAGAAATGATTATAAATTTTGGAAAGTAGTATTTTCGGACATCGAAATTGATTGCATCTGACAAATATAATATCCTCTCGATCTTCCGCTTTAAATTAAAATTTCTTTCCTTAAGTAAACAAGTTTAAAGATTCGAAATTCCTTCCTCAAGATTTAGCATAATACTCTAGTAATTCATTTCACTAAAAAGATTCGATAAGTCGATAAGGATTAAATTTATTCGATGAAGAAATAATATCGAAAAATAAAAATAATTATGTCACTGAGTAATAGGATTTGCATAAGTATATCCTAAACCTTGAGGTCAATAGTACGTGAAAATACAGAGCGGAGCGTAAGTGAGAGTGTGGAGTAAATAGTTAGGGTGTGTCTTGTCTTGATGATGTCAATAACAAATAGAGTGCAGTAAAGTTAATAGACAGTACACTCTCTTTCTCATCTGACGCATATATAATAAATCCTCCTTACGAATGAAACTAAGCCCACGTGTCTCGTCCCTAGTGTGTGTGTGTGTGTGTGTGTGTGATATGAGCACGTACGCCAGATATACATACAAATAGTGAAAGAACAAACACACGCAAGCCACCCCTGCCACCTATAATATCACACTACATCCTACTCAATGCGAAACGATGCAATTTCTTCCAGGTAGATCGGCAAATTGCGGCAACTGGGGGTTCAAATATATAACGTTTGGAAATTGTTGGACGCTCAGTTACAGAGTTTCATCCAAGACATTACAACTCATAGTCTGCTTGAAATTTTTTGTTTTGTTTGTTTGTTTGTTTTTTTTTTTTGACAATCTAGTCTACGACAATGGCGATTTGTCGTCAGATTTTATTTTTTGTTATTGCGGTAGTTTTTTACAAAAGCGGGAGTGCCAGTGGATATAGCAAGGCCTGGAGTGGCGGAAATCATTTTGGACGAGCTCCGATTCTCGAGAGATTTTCGTGGCAAGTCTTAGATTGGGCGTACCCAGATCCGATCACAAGGGCTGCGGCAATTCAAAGTGGAGATTATATGCCGGAAAATGGACTGCCTGTGGGAATTGAAATTTGGAAAAATAAATTATTTGTTACTGTTCCGAGATGGAAGGATGGTTTGTTTATTTTTTTTTTTTTTTAATTTAGAGCGAATTTAGTCATTTTGTGATTTTCACCCCGATAGAATGATTTAGAAAAAAAATTATTGATGTAATGTAATCCGAGGATCAAGGATCATGAAATAAGTCAATGTTTTCTACAGACGACGGAGAAAGCAGTAATAAACTCCGGAACGTTGCGCTAAAATAAAAATTTAGTATTGACTTATTTCATGATCCTTGAACCTCGGATTACATTACATCAATTTATTTCAGTGTCAGGATCGTAATAACCTTTTAAAAAAAAATTATTGGAGGAAAAAAATTAATGGAAATTTTTTTTTCAAACAATAAGGGACATTTGTAAATTATCGACGGAAAAATTTTTCTTATATTTTTAAAACTCAAGGACAAGAAAATACCCTTTTTTGATTGATTTAATTGGAAATAATTTTTACTGTATTAGTAGAGAATACACTATTTTAAGGAAAATTTGTACATAAAATGCATTGAATTAGATGAAAATTTAGATCGAATTGGTGATTTTATGAATAAACTCCTATTTACTTATCAAATATTTAACAATGTTGATGATTTTTATTACTTTTTACTGTAATAAAAATGTTTAATGAAAGATATTGCTAAATATATTTGTGAAAAATAATAATTAAGAAAAATTGATGGAATTTTAGTTATAATTTTTGATGAGAGAATTTGAGTACTCGCGGGTGATATAACGCCTGTCGGGTAATAAACCCTAGTTAACAGATATTTATAACTAAAATAAAACTATCCATCAATTTAGATGTTAATTATTATTTAAGGACATTTTATAAAAAATATTAACAACAAAATGGTTATTTTTACAGTAAATAAAAACAATATTAAAGATTTGAAGTGTAGTAGGGGGGTGATATAGCCGAAGGGTTTAACATAATTATAATTACTTAAATAATTAAACTGTAGTTCATACACTTTTGGCATTTGAGATGAATAACAATATTAATTGTCGAAATAATACTCGGATTATTGATCTTAAATACTAAAAATGTTTAAATTATGGTGCAAACTATTCAATTATGTTAAAGTAGCTCTTTTATTATCCGACTGTACTGGAAAAAGCTCTAATTGTTACAATTTTTTAAAATGTTTAATTTAATTTCTGTTTATAGTAAAATTTACCGTTTTTAGTTGACGTTTCAAAGAAAAAGTAGTTTAATAATAATTAACATATAAATTTATTGATTGCATTTAATATTGTTCATTTTATCACAAATTTCTTTCAAATAGACTTTCTTACCCATTACTTCTAATTAATTAAGAAGTCTCCAAATCTCGTTAATATTCTTACCTCGTTTTAAAAAATCTAATCTATCAACAATTTTTCAATAATATTTCGATTAAATTCTTATATAACTTACTACAATGTTCCTAAAAATTTTTCTTACAACTGATTTTACAACAATCTAGAATCTGCGATTCCCATCCAAAAATTTGTTTGAAAAATTTATTCCGTAAATTTGCAATATACAATTTTTAAAAATGTTCAATTTTATTTTCGTCTCCAGTAAAAGTTACAATTTTTTGTTAATTAAAAAAAAAGTACTTTAATAATAATTAACATAAAAAATTATTGATTACATTAAATATTTTTTAATTCTATCACCAATATCCTTCAGCTAAAGTTTTATTACCGCGTACCTTAGTATAAAAAAAATTTGATCACTAAAGAGAAAAAAAAAATAGTAAAAATTTCGACCATTGACCCTCGTGAGACCGGAGAAAAAAATCTGTACTTGCAATCGCTGAAAGAAATGTTTTTTAGAATTAGGAAAAAAAAAGTTATTTTGGGTAAAACGGAAATGGACCGAGACATTTGGCTGTACTTGTTGTGCGCTTTAACGTCTTGTGGTATACGTGATGTACTTAGAGGTTTTTAAAAGTATAAGAGAAGTCTCTTGAATCTCGTCTGGCCGACTTCCGGTTTTTATGACAACAAAAAATATCACTAAATTCGTGGTGTTATGTGTTATGTGTTATGCGTATGAATGCACTGAATTTGCCAATTCGTTTTTGAATACCGTTTTTTATTGTACTCACTGCTATTATTGTAAAAGCATTTTATTTTTTCGAAATTTATGCTCCACAATATTTTATTCCCTTTGATAATTTAAATTTATTAAAAAAACTTTATACGAGTAAAAATTTTTTGTATTGGCAATATAAATTGTCAGATTAAATAAGAGTTTATATTTTTAAAATATTCCCCGAGGTAATTTAAATATTTTAGTTAAAATGAATGATAAAAATAAAGAAAAAAAAAGTGGGATATAATTTTTAAAAAAATCTAAATAATAATATGATTGACGTACGTAAAAAAATATCAATTTAAACCGAAAATAGTTTTAAAATTAATAAACACACCTGCAGTATAATGCTGTTAATACCTAAATCCGACCTTACAACTGTTGCACCGCGATGATCCGGTAAAAAACGAGGGGATAAAAATTTTAAATAAAATAAGTTGGTTGCGATTACGCGAAAACATACTTAACTCATTTAATGTCTCCGCCCTTAGAGTTTTTAGTTTTTACTCTAAAACGAATTGCCGGAGATTATTTTCAGAAGATACTTACAATAAAACAGGAACACAAATACCGCCAGCGATTTTTAATAATAAAATGAACCATAATATAACCAGAATAGGATCTTTTTTATGCCGCGCGCAGGGTTTTACTGAAATTATTTAACCAGCGTGGGCCGAAAAAATTACCTCACGGGTGTAAATTAAGTTATCATACTGAATTTATGTGCACACTCGGATAATATAATATAATACTTTGATATTTTTATTTAAAAACACCTCCAGCTCCACCGGAATAATGAATATGCTTTATTATTATACTTTTAATATTTTCGGGGTTCGCAGCCTTTCACTTTAAATTGTATCACCATTATTGTTGTTATTATTATTATTATCTACTTATTCATGCAATATTATTTCATATACAGATAAGAAACGGGATTCTAAACAAGATCAACAAATCACAATTTTGTAACTGATAAAATTCATTTTTTATGTCTGGTTCCAGTATAAGGATATAAGCTATGAATTCGAATGCGGAACGGATAGACTTGTTTTATTCGTTTTCATGATTCAAGAATACTTTATTAGTATTCTCGAACTAGTCAGAAAAGCTCACTTATAAAAATTGGCAACTAATTATGATTAACACATAAAGTAGAAGTGAAAATGAAAGTTGTTTAATTATAGATTGTTTCTATTTAAGGTACTAGAAGTAATGCTCGCGTGAAAATTCGTTATGAAGATTTGATTCTAAATGTAAAATAAAATATCTAAAATACGGAAAAATTATCAGAGATATTTTATATAGAAAATTTCATTGTATTAATAAAGTTGTCTTGATTAAAAAAAAAAAATTTTTTTTAATAAAAAAATCAATTAAATTTTATTTAAGCCAAGGGAATTTTTTTTTTAATAATTTCTGCTTGATTCAAGAAAATAAAATTCGAAATTAATTTTTTCGTTCGATATTTTTTCTCTTGAATTAAATTTATTTTTTTTAACAGTGTAAAAATTTTACTGTGAATTTTTTTTACGTAATTTTTATGACTTAATTTTTGGGGCGTTTCCACAAAACTAAATGAGCGAAAAAATTATAATGACTTTATGTAAAGTTATATCGTCCTATTTCGCAATAATCTTACATACTCTTCCATAATACCATACAATAATTACAATAATTATTAATTTGTTTTCATTTACCTAAAGCGGAAAAAGGAGATCACATTGCATTCTTAATCATCATAAGGAAATCCAATTAAACTCAACATAATTATAAAGATTGTAATCACACAATAATTAGTATAATTGTGATCTTTCTTTCTTAAAATATCTGTGGAACTAGTAGTTGGTAGATCGTAAATCTTAATTCATAGAAATGTTATTATGTTATGTTATAACTTATAATGTACATGAATACTGCTGAAGTAAATCCTTCATGAAAAATTCATAGAATAAAAGCAAACTGCATCAAATACAAATTCACTTTATTCAACGACCGATAAATTCGCTTGAACGAGTTATATACAGTAGTAAGTCGTATGTCGTATGACAGAGAATTTCCATTAAATTTAAATCATCATTAGTAGTAATTGAAATTTATCTATTATTTTTTTCCGTATTAACAGATATCTTTATTTTTATATAATTGCTCCAGTTTACGGGTAATTTCATTTTTAATAAATCTATTATATAATAATCGCCAGCGTAGACGATAATTGCGGCTTTTATTAAGCAATTAATCATTTTATTTAATTATATTACTATTAATTCAGGATTACGATCTGTATATATTAAACAATTAGTTAAAGATTGTTATCCGGGTCTATGTAGACATTACTTTTTATGCGCGATAAAAAATGATGTTTTTATACATAGAGTTAATAATAATTATTATGATAAATAATAATAAAATGTGCCGCAGGAATTCCAGCAACCTTGAATTACATATCGCTGGACACAAACCGCGGTGGTTCACCAAAATTAACGCCGTATCCAAACTGGGCTCAGAATGTTGCTGGGGACTGTGATAATGGTCTAACTACCGCGTACAGGTAATTTTTTTTTTAATTTATCAAAATTTTAGACTTTATCTATACATAAAAAAAAATTAACTTGAATGAAGAGAAAAATTTTTGAACCAAGAATAATTTTCTTAGGCTACATGAATTTTGCTCTTAGAATCAAGTTAATTTTTTTTCAGTATACTCAAATCAAGAAAATGAAGTTCTTCAAAATTATTTACTTGATTCAAGTTAATTTTTTTTTTTACTAAAAAAAAATGTGTATATGTACTTTTGATACCCTTAAAAAAAATAAAATTAAATTAAAAAAAAATTAATTTTATACAGAAGAAAAAATTAATTTGAATCAAGACGAAAAATTCTTGAATCAAATAGCATTTACTTAAACCAAAAAAAATTTCTTAGTTTAAAAATTTTTTTACTCAAATCAAGAAGATCAAGTTCTTCAAAATTATTTACTTGATTCAAGTTAATTTTTTTTTCCTAAAAAAATGTGTATATGTATTTTTGATACCCTTAAAAAAAATAAAATTAAATTAAAAAAAAATTAATTTTATACAGAAAAAAAAAATTAATTTGAATCAAGTAAATTTTTTTTTCTGTGTAAATTTACACAAAATTTTTTACTACCACAGAATTCACGCAGATGAGTGTGACCGTCTCTGGGTCCTAGATACCGGCACAATCGGTATCGGAAACACAACCGTACAAGCATGCCCTTACACACTAAATGTATTTGATTTGAAGACCGATAAAGTGCTCCGAAAATATCGATTACGACCCGATGATATTAATCAGGTAAAATATCCACATTTATTTCTCAAGCTATAAATTTCTGTAAAAAAAAAAAAAAATTTATACCCTATAGTATACTAGCATTATCTCCGTAAGTATCTCTTTGAAAACACGACAGAGAAAATAATTGCAATAAAATTAGTTTTTTATAGTTGTTATGTCTTACTTATATAATTAATAAACTTTTATTACTCTCCTTCCAAGAACACATTTATAGCGAACATCGCAGTGGACTTGGGGAAAGGCGGGTGCGACGACGCGTTTGCTTACATGTCAGACGAACTGGGATACGGATTAATAATTTACTCATGGGAAAACAATACGTCTTGGAGAGCTACTCACAGTTACTTTATGCCAGATCCTCTCAAGGGCGACTACACCATTGACGGTCTGAACTTCCAATGGGGTGAAGAGGGAATATTCGGTATGAGCTTGTCCCCGTTGATGGCAGACGGCTACAGAACTTTGTTCTTCCATCCTCTGAGCAGCGACAGGGAGTTCGCAGTATCCACCAGAATTCTACGTGATCCAGTTCTTGCCTTAGATAGTTATCACGAATTCCAGGTACCCAAAAAAAAAAAAATATTTCTAATGATAATGATAATGACTATTGGCTGTCCGATCACCAATTCTGATCGGGATAGGTGATCGACGATCGATTGCGTTAAAATAAAAAAAACTTACCCGCCAGTATATTGACTCGTATTTTAGGCATTGCCAGAAAGATTCATGGGCCACTCAACTTCGGAAGTGATGGACGAGAACGGACTCCAGTTATTCAATCTGGTCGATCAGAATGCCGTAGGCTGCTGGAATTCGTTATTGCCTTATTCACCGGCTAACCATGCACTGATCGCCCGACACGATGAGGCTATGATATTTCCAGCTGATGTTAAGGTACATCTATAAACATATACATATATCAAAAATCTAAATCTCTTTTATTATACTATAACCCGTCATATTAAAAATACATTTATTAGGCTAAGTGGTCCAGTTACTGGTTTCTGCCCTTTTTTTTTTTTTTTTAATCAATATTCAAAATAATCGTTGTTATCCGTCGGGCTTACTTTACATCCTATTAGATTCAATATCTTCAAGATCTATTCTTTAAAACTTTTTCATTCCTGAGAAAGTTATGTTTTTGGTAAAAAAAATTCTGCATTAAATTTTAATAATGTATCACAATCTCCTTGGTAACTAATTAAATTTAATAGCGAAAACGTGCTATTAAATTCTAATAAAATTTTTTTTCGATTATGCATTCGTTAAAGTGAAAGAATTTATGCAATACTAATAAAGAAAAAATTTTTTTAAAAATAGATTCGACGTGGAATGGTGTGGATAATATCCGACAAAATGCCGCAATTTTTGATAACATCTTTGAACTACACTGAAGTAAACTTCCGAATACTGACGATGCCATTAGCCGACGCAATTGCCGGGACTGTTTGCGACAATGCACCATGGAAATTTGTGGACAATAACGCACTTTGGTGGGGTCGATAATAAATAATTAAATAGATAATTTTGTAAAGATTTGATATTTACAGGGGCATTTATCAAAAATGAGCCTGAATCTAAATAGCTAATTTGAATGAATTTTAATGAAAGAATAAAAACAAATCATCACATGCTTCATGTAAATTTTGTAATAAGTATTAAATGTAAGAGTAATAAATAAAGGAAAAGGATAAATGTATGTTTGGGGTTCAATAAATTTGTACTTTGTATATAAAGTGAGCGGTAGTTCAGGGAACTTAAACATCTTATTCAATATCACCGCGATTGAATATATATAAGCGAGAACCAGGCAAGTTACATTTTCATTCAGACTCAATATATCTCTTTCTTCTCTGTTTATACTCGTTGAATATTGACACGCGGGACCACTCGTCTGACGTTACGTGGTAAAGAATAAAGTGCACCAGTTGCATCGTCCCCCTTGGATATCTAAATACAATTGGTCGTTTACAACTCGTAGGTATTGAGAGTGTATATCTGGATCCTCTTTTGCAAACTCACCAGCAAACTTTAAACGCCGAGGATATTTTTTACGGATAACAGCCGAAATATATTTATAAATGTTTTTTTTTTTTTTTTTTTTTATATTTTCTTCTTATTTACTTTGCTAGTTTGCTTTATTCATCTCAATGTAGTTAACACCGTGCCCAGGTGCGTTAAAATAAGTAAAAAAATAGGACCGAGATTTGCCGACCAAGTTAACAATCGGTTCATCAATAATTCAAGACTAAATTTTGGCAAAGACGGGCTTTTAGCTTGTGAATTTTTTTGTCAAACCCTTACCTATGCTAGCCTTGGTACTAGCGCTGGCACAGACTAGAAATTTTGCAAAAGACAGACGATTGAGGTCACTGAACGCCAAAAAATCTTGCATGATGGGGTAATTTTCTAAATTTTAAGAAAAAAACGGCAACAGACCAGCTAGAATTTCGAATTATTCGTGGTCGCTCCAGGCGCTTATAATGAACATATATCCATCCTAATCTACGTCGTTTAGCACAAGCTTGGGGAAAAAAATATCTGAAACAAAAAAAAAACGGGTGCTGAATGTGAATCACCCCCCAGGAGCCAGATGGCCATCACAGCTCGCTCTTCAAAGCCCCAAACCGATATAATTTTACGTTACCTGGTAATCGGATCCTGATATACGACTTTCTTTCGCACCTCAAAAATTATCTGGATCACGCCCACGCTTCACAATAAAATATGGCCACGTGCTTCGTGGTTCTTCCTGAAATTAAATAAATTAAAAATTAGAAACGTTATTCATTTTTTTTTGAATAGTTTTTAGGATAAAAATTAAATAGTGTAGAGGGAAAAATAAAATAAGCCAAAAAAATGATTTAGAAATAAGCTACGGAGGATTTTATTATTTTAGGAGTTTGAGAATAATGAGCCAGATCGAAAAGAAGATTCACGCCTCAAATGCTAATTTAGTTTGTATCGATGCGATCGAAATCCTGGATTTTTTTTTTAGAAGTACCGATTTTTTTAGATTTTATTTTTTATTAGGCATTATGTATCATAAAAAAATGTATATTTTTTAATGAAAATTATTTCTCGCAATTTTTTAGTGTTAATATATAAGAAATATACTATTGGGTAGATTTATATAATACTTTTTATAGCGAAAAAAATTACAGCTTAGACTGAAGTGAACAGAAAACTGAAGGTAAGAAGTAGACAAAAAAATAATGTATTAATCTTTGAAATTTTCGGTGAAGTCTACACTTCAGCGTACGTCTGAGGCTGGGGCGTAAAAATAATAAGTTTTAAAAAAAAGTAATGTATGATTACTGCAAAGTCAGTAGGAAAGAAAACAATAGAAAGGTGTTAAAAGTGGAGTTGTTGGCTGTTTTTAAAAGTACTGACGGATTATTACAAAGAAAAAAACCGCGGCCCTCCTGATTACACAGTGTACCAAATACTAAAGCTGACGATGGACGATGGACGAGTTGTACGCCCGAATATATGTATATATGAAATAATAATACTAAAATATTTGTATGCCTTCGGCGTTTGTTACTTTTATCTATATATTTAACTTTATTTTAATTTAACGTTTACACTCTTTTGCTCCAGGGATATATGTGTATTTTAGCACTTTGTCTGAGACTATATATTATTACTTTCACGTGAAAAATGTAATTGATGGTTTCAAGTCTACTCTTTGTTTTATTATTGTTATTGTTCTCTTACTTCTCGAAAAAAGGACTTATTATTTCAACCATTACTGTATTTTTGTAAACAAACAGTTTCACTTTTTTAGCTCTATTTGTCGCAAGGTTTTAATTATTTTTAGTGAATTTTCCATTTTTTTTTATTAATAAATGGTTATTAAAGTATGAAACTAATTTTTTTTTGCGCATTTAGTGTGTATCCATAAAATTGAAATATTAAGTAAATTTCAGACGAACAATTTACAAAATTAATTAAAATTTTTTTAAAATAGAATACAATACGTCAAATTTTTGCAATAATTAAACAAAATATTTCAAAAATGATGAGCCAATCATCATTTAACATTTTCAGACTTTCAAATCAATTATTAACTTTATGACTATTTTTAAAAATTTTTTGCTATTTTTAATGTTTTTCCACGATTTATTCAAAGTTGAAAGGTGTACCAGCCAAACCAATTTTATATTTGTACTCAGCGCAACAAAATTCAGAAGAAAAATACTTGATCTCTATCGATCTACCATTTGAACAAACTGCAGATTTGGATCCAGCGCATCGAAATAATACTTACATGGAAAAAAAATTTCTGGGAAAATTTACGATAAACCTATTGTAAAACTAGACTGTACTTTCATTATTAATAATTATCAAATATTTTAGAATAAAATTTACTATTTATTTACCAAATTTTACAACTTACTATCATAATTTCCCCAAACAGTTAATCTATTAAATTCGATTTGAAAAAATACGATATTACTATCGTAAATAGTAAGAATAAAAATTAAAATTTTAAAATATTATTATTCTTGTATATTCATTTTTAAAATTTCCAATGCTGCCTCTGTATTTTTGCAATAGAAGTAACAAATTTTACAATAGTTGAATTGGAATTTTTTTCATGTAGTGTGTCAGAGAGACAACTGTACTCCGAATTACTCAACTCCCCTCTATACCAAGCTTGCTCAAATTTAAATGCGTCACCAATCACTTTGCGTCGTTTAGCATCATATGGTACTTACTGATTGGTCAACTTCTTTCTTACCAACACTTGCTCCTTTATCTGCTCAGCGTTAAGTCGGTATGGAATACAGTTATCTTGTTTATCTTGCAACTGAATGAGCCCTGATAGCCAAACCGGTCGCAACTTTACGTTGATTTGCTGCAGCAACCCTGATAGCCACCTTACCTATAACTTACTGTCAATCTACGTCCGCAATTTGAAGCAAACTTGACGGAAAGAGTTGGCAAAGCGAGCGATTACCTATTAGTTACCTATAACTTACTCTCCAAATAGACGTCAAAACTTGCTGTACAAGTATTTCCGTCAAATTGTAGTAAAGTTGAAAGGAAATTTAACTACAAGTTTGATTGCTAACTTGTATTCAAGTTGCGGCCGTAGATTTCCGTCAACTTACTTACAACTGTTGTTGAGTGAAGAATTACCGCCAACTTGATGTATAAATTAACCGTAACTGCTGGAAGTCAACGCTTACTGAGAAAGCGCTGGCTATCAGGGAACTTGTCACCAAGTTGGCGGCAAGTCTTGGAAATGAACTCGGTTGTTCACCAAGTTGTCGGCAGAAATTGCTTTCGAAACTCTTTCGCACCAAGTTGACGACAAGTTTCTCGAGAAATTTGGTGACATATTGCGGCAGTAGATTGGTCTTGTTTTTCTCAGAAACTTGACGCCAACAGTTTCAAATTCGGAAGTTGACCGCAAGTTGTCGGTAAGTTGGTGGCAACTATCTGTCACCAACTTGGTTGGTCTGAAACTGTAGCTATCAGGGAGGTTACCCATCAATTAGCACGGGTTGACGATCAACTAAGTTGATGTTCAATGGTTGACGTCAACTTTACGTTAACTTCGCGTCAACCTCTGCATTTGCAACAGTTTCCCATAACTTGACTTTAACTTACGCATCAAGTTAACGTAAATCTACTGCCGGAATTTTTCGAAAGGTTCGCTTAAAGTTAACGCAAAGTTGCAGAATATTTTTTTAAAATTCGCACTTGTAATGTTCTTTAATTTCTAGCAGTGGAATTTTTCTATTAAAATAAATTACATTTTCTGAAACTTTTTATTATTATTGTATATTTTTAATTTATTAATATTGTGTTGGAGAACGTATTAGAAATGTACTTAGAACCGGTGTAGCGGAAATTTTTCGCAAGCGATCAACAGTAACCTTCACAGACGAGAACACAAACTCCAGGATTACGTCTCTTCAACACATGTTGAATACTTCTCGCATCACATTAGAGACCTTCCTCTCCTGTGTCATCTACAGACACCAAAGCAATTTAATCTCACTGGCTGTTGCAAATGAAACGTCCAACGCATGGTGATCAATTGCCATGGATTTCCTCAAGTCGATTGAGAGGGTCACTGTCACCGATGGACTTCAGAGATTTACCAGTGGAAACTCCTGACACTGCGTTGGAAAACACGATGATGTTTCGTTGAATCTTCAAAAGTAATCTTTGTTCAACCAACGTAGTCTGTTTTTTTTTTTATATTTTTCAAAGGATTTTACTCGTCTCTGTTTTCTCTTACGATTTTTGTCATTTTTATTTGACATCTAAAAAAAAAAATATCAAAGAGTCAATCTAAATTATTAATAGAATCAGAAAAATTTCGACGTATTAGATACGACGTATTAGAATGGCAGTATCGATAAGCTGTCCGGCACCGACTTATTATGCGCATTTGGCCGCCGCCAGAGCTCGTACTCTGATAAGAGGGTAAGTCTATGAACCAGTAAAAATATGCAGCTGTCATAAATTTAATTTATTTATATATTTAATTTTGTTTTCAGAATTTCTATCCATGCAAACAATTTAAACGAAAACCAGACGTCGAAAATATTACTGACAATGATTTTAATCAAATCTGAAATGATAAATATATTATATAATGCGATATCATCATTATCTTATATCATAAAATTTAATTTTACAACACATACTTTTAATCGCTTCACTTAGGAGCCAATAGACTCCAAGAGGTCTTTTAATAATATTTGTTTATGTTGCAGATGACCAAAACAGTTTAAATCTGGGATCCAGATCGGCAGAGTAATTGTTTTATTTTAGTTTCTATCACTAAAATAAAAACAATAGACATTTTTTTATCTCGGAAAGAAGAAGAAAATCAAGA
This sequence comes from Cotesia congregata, assembly GCA_905319865.3. Lineage (NCBI taxonomy): Eukaryota > Metazoa > Arthropoda > Insecta > Hymenoptera > Braconidae > Cotesia > Cotesia congregata. Next base: position 5,406,552 of record CAJNRD030001117.1, on the reverse strand, counting down.
AATATGTTCTAAAATATGGAACGCGGTGTTTCGTGTTGCACAGCTAAGCAGGGCGGTTCCACTTAACCGTTTATTTTTTCAGCAGCCGAAATTCTAAACTTTTAATTTATGTTATGGTATGGAACTCTATACTGGAATGTTCCAGTCGACAGTAGTCGGTTGGAAACCGTACTTGAATATTGATGGTAGGTCGTAATTCACAATTTCAATTTACGTCAACAATACCACACTAGGACTCTAGCAATCGTTACTTTTTTTCTTTTCGTTATTCAATCTAAGGTACTATTCTTAACGCGATTTATTGTTATAGAAAGTATTCATTTTAATTTTAATAAATTTTTTTACAGTTGGTTACAAAGCCTTTCCAAAATCTATTAATGTATATGAGGTGATTAAGGATTGATGTACTGATCATAATGGACATCTCCATTATGAGAGTGGATTCTCATGACAATTTTATATAGGGATGTATGATCTAAATTTTAAAAATATTTGAATATTTCACATTTTGAAATGATTGAAAGATTTTAGATAGAAATTAAAAAAAATTAAATCCAAGCAAAACTTAATTATAATTGTTCATCCATATCATTGATAATAATTTTAATTAAAAATAATTTAACCCTTGAACGTATTCTAAAAAAATTGATATCAGAAATATGTTTAAATAACAAAAGTGGAATTAAAGTAGAAATATTATTGCTAATAAGTACAAATATAAAATTTATTATAAAGCTCTTTTATTCTATATACATTTTCAAAAAAAAATTTTAACATACTATAAATAAGTAATACAAATTTGCGGGAATAATTTAAAATCATAAAATATTCTAATTATACATTACTCAATTATAATAAATTTTAATTACATTTAATTCTAATTGTAGAAAAGTAAAAAATTAATTTTTTTATGAAATTATTTACATAAATTAATTGAAGATACAAAATTATGTATACTACATTAATTTTTTTTTTTTTTTAGTCATTGTGGTAGTTACCAGGTTGTACAGTTATAAAATCAAAATTTTCGCCTTTAATATAAATAACTTTACGAAGAACATTTTCTAAAGATGTTATAACAACTTTAATTTCTTTTGCTTCAACTTTCCATACGTGAGTCATTACAATACCGTTTATATTCAATTGCTGGACATCTATTATTTCAATAGTTATTAAATTTTCATTTTCACTCGAAAATATTTCTAGAATTCGAGCAAATTTACCAGATTTCAGTTGTATATAACTATCATCCCACTTATTAGTTTTATCATAAAACATTGTACTATATATATTCTTATTATAAACACATTTATCATAATATTTTTTATCTGAAGTATGATTTAATTTTACACTGTCAGATTCATTATAAAGAACACCATTGTGTATAGTTCCTATCAATGGTTCTTTACAATCAGAAAAAAGATTTTTACAGTAAATACTTACTTTTTCATTAGTAATTCTATTATTATCGTGGAATACTGATTTAAATTTGATAGCATTTATTGATTTTTCAATTATTTGAAGATCAACACCTTCGGCATCATTTACAAGCATTTTTAAAAAATGAATACTGCCTTCATGAAGATATGTATAATTGGCCCATAATGGGCCACTTTTACGTACTGAATCAACTGCATGTAACAGTAAATGGACGTTAAGCTTCATTTTCGATTCCCCAAAAATTTTTTGAAAACTATCTACAAATATTATCAACATTTCTTCACACTCGTTCAATTCATCTTCAGATATTTCGTGCTGTGATAAAGTGAACAAACCTTTTGATAACAGTGCAAGAAGATACATTATATCATCACTAAATATATCGAACCCGATAGGTATACTATAAAATAATAATAAAGCATTAAAATCCTTGGCTTCAAAATTGTTGAAATCAGTGAACGCTTTTGGAAAAATCCCAACTGTGCAAGGTGGTTTAATAGTATTTACTAATTCATCTAGTCTTAATGTTTCTTCTTTGTTTAAGCCTTTTAGTATCAATTCCCACAAAAATTTTGTTACACCTAAATCCCAAGTATTCATACTGTCAAACGGAAAACTCCAAACCATGTCAAAATTCGGCAGAGATAATAATTCTGATGGTCCTTCTACTCCGCGACATTCCACTTTTGGCTTCTTCTTATTACACTTTGCAACATCTTTAATATGTGAATCATGCGTTCTTAATTCTTCAATTGTTGCAGTGAATGGGAAATGTTTTGCTCCATCAGATGTTTCTCCCATTATATAACAATAGCTGCAAGCAAAGTATTCACTATGCTTCACTCTGTTTTGACATAACGCTTGAGTAACTGAGTCTGCAGAAAAATTAGAAACTGCAACGTTGATTTTCTCTTGATTACTTTCGGTATTATTGTCAGCTAAATTGAACCCTTTACTGTTTAAATTTTCAATTTGTTTAACAAAACTTTCCATGAACAAATTCATTAATTCTGGAGTAGGCTCATGGGTTACTATCATAAATCCTGCAATAATCACATTGTTAAATCTTAATCTAGGCGGTAGATTGTTAACCAGTATTTGTAAAGGCCACATGCTCCTTTTTGATTCTCTAAATATTGGTGTTCCATTAGTGCTAACATTTAAATATATGGTTTTTTCATTGTTATTTGCAAACTTTACAAATAATTCTGAATCCGTTATGTCTGTAATTTTAGAGTTGTTACTATATTCATTATTGAAACTTTCACTGATTGCCGAATAAATGTTTTTTGATTTTAAAAGTTCTTTCAATTGATACTCAACATTAATTGATAAAAAATAATTTTCATTGAGAGAATTTAATCGAATAATTTCTACACATTGATCACAAATCACTTCCGTATCTTTCATTGATTTCTTTGGCGATATATAAATTATCTTTGTACATTTTGCGCAATAATAATGAGCTATTATTGTTTCTTCAGGAATCTCAAATATTTTATTATATTGATGATCAGATATTGAGACATCATTATATTGAGATCCCGCGCATAATTTGAACATTTCCATTAATTGTGTTCTCCCGTTATTACATAAACCGAATCTCAACGTAAAACCAGTTATCATTGTTATAACATCATTAATACTCGTTTCAGATTCTTTGAACATGATCCGATCATAACCGTTCGAAGATTGTTTCAGAAAATCGGTATGTTCTTTTGGTTGGAACGTATTGTTTTTGATTTCCGTAGTAATTGTTTGAGTGTCAATTGACGTATCTTGATTATGCCGATGAAGATTCGTTTCTTCGCAGTTGCTAGACGAATTACTTCGATTCTCGGGTTCCACCCCACTGACGTTTTCTACACCAGCGACATTGGTGCTTATAGAATGTTTTCCGTCGACAATTGAGGACTTCATTGAATTCGTAACATCAAAAATATTCAATGGTCCGCTTGTATTATCTACAACAGAATTGTGAAAGTTTTGTTATTGAGTTTTACTAAAATAAAATATTTTACATTTTTTCATAAAAAAAAATATTATTTGAAATTATATTTGACGGAATTTTAGACTACAACTTTATCTAATTTTTAACAAAAATGTTTTCGGTACATAGCCAAGTTATTATTATTTGTGCTATTCTTTCAAGGACAAAAATTTATTTATCACTTTATACTTATATACTTACGTTTTTGTCTGTATTCATCAACTGCTCTTGGAAATGAAGTAGTCCTTTTACTCCGTCGTTTCTTTGTAGTTTCTAAGTAAAGTTTGTAACGCTTTGGTGGTGTCTCTGCCATTTTCAATACCTATAAATGATGGAATCTGCATTAAATTTTATTCACAAATTCAAAATTTATTATTTTCATTTCATTGTCAAGTAAATAAGTTAAAAAACATTAAAAATAGAAACAAAGCTAAGATTATGAGAAGTTGCTCATTACACTTGATATGGTCTGTAGAAATATTTATTTCAAGGATTTGATCGTATGTACAAAACTGTGATCGTCTTGGATAAAAAAAAAAAATGAAGGCTTACAGATTTTTGATAATAACTAAAGATAAAGGACTCAAGTCGTTTTAAAAGAAAATTCTTAAACAGGAAGACATTCACAAAACAAGAAGTCATTACTTCAAAAACAGAATATTCGTTATTTACAATTATGCTAACATGTCAAAATATTGTCCAGAATTAATTTACAAAATTTTATCAAATTATGTTTCTACAAATTATAAACTCAGAAAACATATTTATTAAAAAATTAAACTAATTTGGTGTTTAAAGAAAAATTTTATTTCTAATTGATATCGTTTGTTAATATTTTCATTGTTCAAATATATTATTTGAATGAAAGATATTTCCTTTTTTCATAAAAAAATATCCCTGAATAAAAAAAAGTATTGAGACAAAGAAAAAAGTATTGAATTGACTAGAAAAACTATACTTTTCAATACTTTTTTCTTTGTTTCAATACTTTTTTTTTTTATCAGGGATTACTCCAATTTTTAAAATAAATATTTCAACTATTCGGATTATGAAATACCATTCCAATTTTGATTATAATTAATTAAATTATTAGTTTCATTATAATTACTCCTATAATCGTAATCATAAGCATTACCGGAATTTTAAAATATTATTTTGAATTTGAAATAGTAAAGTTTTGATATAAATAATTATTCAGTGAAATTAATAGTTTATCATTAAAAAATATATTTAATTTATTAGAACCAACATTGCCAAAATTGTTGCACGCGTACCGAATCCAACACACTATAGCTTCCTCTGTCACTCAACTGATTAGCAAAAATAACTTTTTTATTATTTTTACACGATAATTATCGTAATTTAAAAAGAAAAATTTATAAATGTACCAATCTTTAAATAGTGTGATTTTAATTTTACTATGAGACAAAAAAAATCGTACTATTTATGTTGCAATAGACAAACATGTGGTTCATAACCTTTAAATGGCAACGTTTACGTGAAATTACTTTCACTTTTTCAAAATAGAAATTGATTGTGTACTTACGTGCTTAATATTTGTTTCAAATAATAATATTCACTGTTACAATCAAAACTGTCTATATAATTTGACCATGTGTTATACAGCCAAATAAAAAAAAATAATCTTCTCGTAGTGCTCAGTAGCATTTCACACGGCACCGATACAGTTCAACTAAAAACTTCTGTACTCCGGCTATGGAGGGTACCTCTACCCTCCATAACTCCGACCAAAGAATTACAGCTGTACGCAGAGACACCTATACTCAAATACAACTGTACACCAATCGTTCGACGCGTTTATTCAATGACAAGACAACTGACAGCTTTACTCCATTACTCGCGCGAGATAATTCAAATTCTCGATAGAAAAGAAATGAAAAATAAACGTTGTGTTGGTAAAGAAAATTTAGATCCTGATATTGAGTGCTATTTTTAGTCCTGACAAAAAGAAATTAAAATTTATATAAGGTGCTATAAAATTTTGTAGATACTTTATTAATGTTATTTAATTGATGAACACAGAACAAATACAATAATTACTTTGGCAATGTCTTTCAATACATCTAGAGTATCATGTTTATCTAATTTAAATCGGTTTCTTAATTAAACCAGTAAGCTAATTATTATTAAACTTGATGAAGTATTTAAGCTTTAAAAAAATACTAAACTAATACTAGCAAAATTTTTATTTCAACTTTTGTTTTAAATAAAATTCTACTTTAAAAATATAATTCTGATGTAAAAATTTTTAAGATTGATGAACACGATGTCAAAACTACGTTAAAACTGAATCAAGTATTTGAAATTGAGGTGTTAAAAATTTATTTTATTTTAAATGTTATTTAAAAAATTATAATTTACCTTGAATTTAATCATGACGTTCCTTTATCTCTGCTCCAGTGAAAAGGGGATAGGAGTAAAATTTTATAAAATAATAACTGTGACCTAATTTTCAATTGGTTTTTTTTTTATTTTTTTATAAAACATGCAAACTTTTATAAAAATAGTAAGACACAAACAGTGAGTAGAAATTTTAAGTTTAATTAAGTTTAACTCAGTGCATATTGAGTATACACCAAATACACTCCAACTTTACACTGAATTTACACGGTGTATATGCGCAAAATATACACGGAGTTTACACCGAGTATACACTAAAAAATTTTTTCAAGTCCTCAGAACAAAAGTTGTGAAAAAAATTTTTTTTGAAAAAAATTGAAATTAAAAAAAATCAAATTTTGAAAAAAAATTAATAATTTTGAAAAAAATTAAATTTTTCAGGAAAATTGAAAAAAAACACACATACATACATACATACAGACACCATCATAAAAACCGTCGGGGAAGCTTCCTAGGACCTCAAAACGTCTAGATCTGATTAAAACTCGATTTTCGAAAAACGGATTAAAACGAATAATTTCCCGATTAACAAATATTTTCGATTTTCTCAGCGGAAGTTAATAAAAAATAAAATTTTGCAAATAAACTCGAGTAATATAATTTTTTTTTTATTTAATGAAAAAAAATTCACTCAGTGGGGACTAAATCAACTGAAAATCATTCACCTCGCATTCACTCCGCAAATTTTTAAGTTTTTCTCCAAATAATATATATTGAAGTGTTTCTGAAGTTCTATTCTTAATTTTTAAAGATTAAGAAATTTTTGCATGCTAAAATATAACATTAGTTAACGACGCGGCACCTCTATTAATTTATGTTAATAGGGTAAAGTACCCAGTACTTGAACAATTTTAAAAATGGCCCTCGTACTTGAACAGTTTGGAAATTCTTATATTATTAAAAAACTCCGGCCGTAAACATTAATATTTAATGTATATTAAGATAACTTGATGTCTTAGTTAATGATACAACAAATATTTTTTAATGTCAAAACTAAATCTTATATTTTATTTAATATCTAATAACGGGATCATTGAAAGTGTCGATTAGTATCCATTTTTGAATGAAAATGGTACCACAACAATAGAAAAATGGCGAAATAACCCAAAATATTTGAGAATTCATCAAAAAAACTTAACCAATCAAAAATATAGATCATTTTGCAAAATATTCTGTTGTGAGGACATTTTAATTGTAATAAGTGCCAAAAAACTGCTCATCCTTTTTTCTATGAAGGAATGATAGTTATTTTGTGCGTAAAATCGTTTTTATCAATCCATAATTTAACTAGGGATACTGTATACGTCAGTACGTTATGCCCATACAATACACTCCATGATTGCGTGGGCTAGATTTATTTCATTGAAATCTGTTGGAACCATGTAGTATATACGATATACCATAATCCATATGGAATCTGAGTCGAAGTGAGTTATAGAATGTTGGGAAATATTTACTATCCAGTTACCAGCATATATCATACTTAATAAACTAAATAATTATCCTTCCACAGCACACACACTACACAGCAAATATTTATCCGCCCTATAATCATTTCGCCACGATCTCTGCCATTCACGTATTCATAACCGTATTAAACTAATTAATTTTCCTTTGTTCAGCATTTCAATGCTTCTATTTTCTTCTGGGTTTTGATGGATTTACATTGTTTAGATATCCAATTAAATTATTTTTGGAAAAATTTTAAATGTTTTAAAACAAAACTACTCGATTTGAGAAAAATACTGACTTATTTTTATTGTTAATTTTTTCATCTAATTTTATCATCTTTATAAATTATTTGCATTAATTATATTACATAATAATATTTCTTTTAAATCTATTTTTTTTTAAGTGAATAAAAAAGTCCTCGATAACGACCGAGTATATCAAAAGGGCTTTTTGCGAGTTTCGTTTAAATTTAGACGGCAAAGAGAGACGTAAAATATTATCACTGATAATGACACACAAAGGGCGCGGTTGACAATTATAATAGCTCGGAGCTACAATATTACTATGGAGGTTAATGTTTTAGTTTAGTTGTGTAATGCTACTTATGAGTATACCCACACATATAAGTTCCACGTGTTTTTAATTGGTTTATGGCCACACCCGTGAGCGTGGCTGGCGGTTACCAACGTTATCCATAATCCCACGTAACTTTCCCTACGCTCGCTTCGATGCGTTTATTTTATGTACTCTGTTAAATATTTATTTTTTACTATTTTTGGATCTCGGGAGTTTTTATTGCGACCGTAAATATCACTATCGAACGCGCGAGCTTTATTAAAATACTTAAATTTACGTGATTTATATTAAGGGAGTATCGGTTTTATTAATTAATTTAATTTTAACGAGGTAATTTGAAATTTAATTAATAATGCAAATTTTAATAATTTTGCTTTTATAAATTTTTCATAGGTTTAAATTGAAATTTTTGTGGTGAAAAAAATGAAAAATTTTTATTCAAGAGGATAATTGAAAGCGATTGACTATAAAATTGAAGCGTTGAAGCTCAAGTCCGTGGAGTATAATTCAAAATGTTGGAAAAAAGTGTCGGGAGTAATTATCATCAGTAAATACAGAAGAACCTGCTCTACTCTGATTATACTTCTCTGTGAAACTGTAAAGTAAGTCTCGTGAGCCCTTGTCCTAGTCTACGGCCAACGGCAAACAAACTTTCTCTGTGTACTATGCACCCTCTTCATTTTATTATAATCAGGGTCTACATTCTATAATTTTATCTCTTTTAATTTTTTACTCAGTAGGAAAGTCATTTTAATATCTTAGTTTTTGAATTAATCTGACTAAATTTACACTGGATTATTTTATGAATTACTAAGTACTTTTGGACTTTACAAAAGTTCATGTATTTTTTATTAAATTATAAAGAACACGTTGTAATTACTGAGGATTTTTTTATTTGTAATTTCTTGACCCAAGATTAAGAATAATTTTCAATCAATAATAAAAAGTTTTCAGGTCTTGAGATATAATATGTAGTAGAAGTCAGGTGAAAAGACCATAAATAAATTTCAACACAACTATTCGTTATACGACGTTTCGTCGGTTTTATTCCGACATCTTCAGGTATCTAGTTTGACAGACAAATAATACAATCAATTTATATAAAAAGTATTTTAAACACCACTGAGCCATGTTTCGGAGGTCATTTATAAGATTCCATGCTCTTGTAACAAACTATACATAGGTCAGACTAAGCAATATTTATGGAAAAGAATTTACCAGCATAAGAACAGCTGTGAATTAAGATTTAGAGAGAAAGAAAATCAGACTGCTTTAGCTTCCCATCACTTCAATACTGGTCATAGTTTTAATTTTGATGGTGTGGAGGTTTTAGATAAGGAAAGTAATTGGAAGAAAAGAAATATTAGTGAAATGATCCATATTAGCTTAAATGATACTGTGAATATGAAAACGGATACGGATAACCTGAATAGCATATATAGTAGACTAATTGAGAGTTATAAATTTAGAAGAAAGAACTAATTTGAATTCTCGCGCGTTCCACTTAGTGCGTTGTTTGACATGTAGAGAGCGCTTGGGAGTGTTTACCAGCTGTTTGATTTTTGGTTTTTAGTTGAGAATTACTCGTGACGGTAGAATGTTTAGATTATTTATTTTTGTCAATAACCTTTAAATTATTGATAGTATTATAAATTGTAAACATTTGGAGCTGTATTATTTATTATTTTTTATTTATGAATTGGATGACATTGAGAATTATGTACACATGTGTTGCTGTACTTCAGAATGTTTTTGTAATGACTAGAACTTAATTTTCGCGCGCAAGTGCGCGCCTTGACTATAGAGTTTGCATACATTTTCATGCTTTTGATATATTCGACCAATCACATCACGAATAGATTGGTTTCACATACATTTCATCTCAATTTTATTATGGGACTAGAACTAGAATTTGAATTTACGCGCGCAAGCGCGCGCTTTGACTATAGAGTTTGCATATATTTTCATGCTTATGATATATTTGACTAATCACGTTATGAATAGTTTGATGCCACATATATTTCATCTCAATTTTATATTAGGATATATTTTCATGCTTATGATATATTTGACCAATCACGTTATGAATAGTTTGATGCCACATATATTTCATCTCAATTTTATATTAGGACTAGAATTGAATTTTGCGCGCGCAAGCGCGCACCTAACTATAGGGTTTGCATATATTTTCATGCTTATGATATATTCGACCAATCACGTTACGAATAGTTTGATGCCACATACATTTCATCTCAATTTTATTATGGGACTAGAATTTAATTTTCGCGCGCAAGCGCGCGCGTCATATTCATTGTCATGATATATTTATGTGTCGTTTATGTATATTATATTCACTTTCAACCAATCAGAATGAGAATATTTATTTTCGACCAATCACATCACGAATAAATTGGTTTCACATACATTTCATCTCAATTTTATTATGGGATTTTATATTAGGATTAGGATCACATATCATGTTTTACAAAACTGTATCTTCTGTCTTAATTTAATTATTTACATTTGCATATGCATTAATTTTGATTGAATTTTTAACATATTTGTACTCTTTTCTTTTACCTTTTGTCACACTTCATCCCTCACATATCACAGTCGCATTACAATACTATTTATATTGTTTCATACTTATATTAACTTAGTATCTATACTTATTTATCAATGGCAGACTTTTTCTGACATTCTACATTGTAACACTCATTCTCTTTAAACAGTATTTCAATCTCGCCAACATATATACACAGCTCTCTATTTATGTCCCCTTTTAACATTGCAATTAATTTTTCCCTTGTTAATTTATTTTTAATAATAATAATAATTTTTTATTTCTAGGTAACTAAAAAAAATGTCAGATTTTGGACCAATAACTTTAAAATGGGACCCGAAGAATTTAGAAATCCGTACTATGTCGGTAGAAAAAACCCTGGAGCCTCTAGTTCTCCAGGTAACGACACTAGTAAACACGAAGGGGCCGAGTAAGAAGAAAAAAGGCAAGTCGAAACGTGCTAGCGCATTGGTGGGAACTGTGGAGAAAGCAACAGCTAATTTTATCGAACGTGGTGAGCAAATCGCTTATGAAAACCCAGATATCACCGCAGAAATGCTGTGTGCCGTCGAAGAGGTTCGCAAGACGGGAGCTGCCATGAGTATCGCGGCCAGAGAATTTTCCGAGGACCCTTGCTCCTCATTGAAACGCGGCAACATGGTAAGAGCTGCGCGAAATTTGCTGTCAGCTGTCACGCGTCTTCTGATACTCGCGGACATGGTAGACGTCCATTTGCTGCTCAAGTCGCTGCATGTCGTGGAGGACGACTTGAGAAAGCTGGAGAACGCTTCCTCGCAGCAGGAGTTGCTGGAGAACATAAAGCAGTTTGGACGAAACGCGTCTGAGCTGATGAACCAGGCAGCCAAGAGACAACAAGAACTCAAGGATCCGCAGCTCCGCGATGACCTGGCTGCCGCGCGAGCTGTTCTCAAGAAACACTCTACTATGCTGCTGACCGCCTCCAAGGTCTACGTTCGCCATCCAGAGCTAGCTGCTGCGAAAGCTAACCGCGACTATGTGCTAAAACAAGTTTGCGAGGCTGTCAATACTATTAATGATGTCGCACAAGGAAAAATGCCTCTTGACAGTCAACATCCTTACGATGGACCCGGTGAACTCGCTGCTGCCCTGGATGACTTCGATGAACGCATGGTCATGTCGCCGCTTGCTTACAATGAAGTACGCACTAGACCTAGTCTTGAGGAGCGACTTGAAAGTATTATTAGTGGTGCGGCTCTCATGGCAGACTCGTCTTGCACTCGTGACGAGAGACGCGAAAGGATTGTAGCTGAGTGCAATGCTGTCAGACAGGCTCTGCAAGATTTACTCAGTGAATATATGAATAATGTAAGTATTTTTAATTATTATTATTTATAGGAGTACCTAAATATTTTTTAAAAATGTGTAGTTTTTCTTCTGATTTTCTTTACTGAGAAATTTCATTAAGGAAGTCCTTTCGCTCCAGTTGAGTCGCAATAACTGTAGTAGTCAATATTTGATAAATTAAAATAAAAAATTCCTAAAATTAAAAGATAAATAGTAAGGTAAAAGACCCAGTTATTGACACTGGCCTTTAAAGTTGTAATTATTAATAATTATAACATCTATAAAATATTTTTTTAAATCTAGTTTTCATCGGACGATCACATTTTAGGTCCCAAAAAAGTTTATATTTTTGATTATTTTGATAAAAAAAGAATACACACGAATTTAACAAAATTTCGAGCTTTTGTTTCTGAGAAATGTATTGCTTGAAAAATTTACGATATAAAGAAGTTCTATTGTAATCGATTGTTTCCTCAGAGATTTTCAAGATAAGGATTTTTTAAATTGATTTGTTTTCATTGTATAGTTTTATACTGAGAGTTTTTTAAAATAAAGATTTCTCCTGAGGGATTATAAAATGTAGAGATGCTCCCCATTCTTTTATCTTATATATAAGGCATGAATCGTTGAAATTTTGAAAATTAAAAAAAAATAGTTAAATACAAAAATTAATTTGACTCTTGTAAATCACCTGTTAGTACAGGTGCACAATATAACCTTAACCATGTTTAAGTTTTTGCAGTTAGTGTAAATAAATAAATTAATTAAAAATGATTAGTCACAAAACCATAACGTTCTAATGTCTCATGGCAAGAATGCTAGTATTTTTTAATTGTTGTTTTATTTTTTAATTATAAAATATGAAAATTTGTTAACAATAAATTAACTAATAAGTATGTATGAAAAACATAAGTGCGTTAGAGTTTAGTTTGAATTTATTGAATGTTCTGAAGCTCGCGCGCTACGCAACGTTGCCAAATATTCTGACGTCATTTAAATGTATTGGGATCCGTGGGAGAGGCGTGACTTAATTTTTGGCCGTCTGGTGGTTAAAAAATAAACTAGCGATTGTAGGATTCTGGATATAGCTGATGCTTGTAAATAAATGTGTAGATAGGATATAAAATTAAATTAAAAATTGCGTGTGACCAAAATTTAATTAAAAATGCGTGTAAACTTACAAGAAATTTGTAAATTTACTTCAGCTACAGCTGCTAGTAAGAATTTTATTGATGGAGAAAATATTATTGATTGCGGTCATTTATTGAATTGTGGGAAAGTGAATCATAGTGATGACAGTGATGTTTATCATATCCTTGCTTTTTGCTTACAAACAGCTGGTTTAAGAAATTAACCTCATGAAATAAATGCTCAATTCTCAAAGAACGGAAAAATAATTGGTATGGAATACTCTTGCAAGGCTGGATTGGGAAGTACTTGCAAACATATTGTGGTAGTACTTTTATTTTGTAACCGGTAATTATGACTTTATCTTTCTTTCTTGTTAATCAATAAACTCTAAAATTATTAAATATTTATTAAATTATTGATTCTATTATTCTGTACTTACAGAAATAACTTTGAAGATTTCAAAGATATAACGTGTACAGATAAGAAATGTGCCTGAAATGCACCTTATAAATCAGCTC
>CAJNRD030001117.1:5378539-5393022 GCA_905319865.3 Cotesia congregata | reverse complement strand
CAAAAAAAAGGTGAAGATAAAGTTAAAATGAAGAAATCTATTAGATCACTCTAAGGCAAATACGTCACTCCAAAAGAAGCTGCTACTGATCCTCCAGTATGTTTAAGCATGGGTTTATCTGAATTAGATGAAGCAGAATATGAAGAATTTCTTAAAATAATGGTGGAAGAAAATTCTTCATCAGCTTTAGCAAACCATTTTTAAATAATTTTAATTTTAATTAATTTTTTTATTGATGTTTTTTTTTGTAAATAGTTTACATCATCAATTTTATATTTGACTCCGAAATGATTTTTTTTTTTTTGTAAATAGTTTACATCATCAATTCTTTATTTTTATGTGGAGAAAATTCCATTTTTATAATTATATTGATGTACGTATATTAATTTTTTATAAATGTATGATTACGAAATTCACTTTTTGTATTGCTTATTTTTTTTTTTAATAAAAATTACACTGTATTTTGCTATTTTATTGATATTAACATTGTGTTAAACATGATTCTATCCTACAATCGCTAGTTTGAATTTAAACCACCAGGCGGCGTATTTAAATCCTCAGTTTCCCAATAGGTTACTTGAAAATTTTCTGTGATTTTATAATTTCAATTTCTCCATAAATTCCATGGCAACCTATACATTTTATTGCAAAAAATGAAACCTGAATACTAACATTTTTAGAAATTTTTTTTTTTTTTTCAAAAATTTGCACGGTGAAGAATAAATTAAACTTCACTAGTAGATAAATAAGGACTTTAACTATTAGATAAAAATTAATTTTATGCATAATCTAATATTTTTCATTGATGGCGAAAGGACCTCCTTAAAAATATTTAAATTCATTCTAGGAAGAATATGGACCATACTTGGAATAAAAATTACATATTTAAGAAATTAATATTATAAATTATAATTATAATTAACTAATTATTTACCAACAGCTTTAGAACGATGATTATAAATCTATTTTACTTTTGTCCTTATGTTTTTTGGCGATGATCAGTTACAGCTAGCACGTCGACGGAAGCGGGTAAATATTCCGTCCTAAGTGTGTTGGTTGTTTGTGACACGTGAGATTTCATTGCCAACAGCTTTGTAACCAAGTGAAATGACTAATAATTTTTTATAGATACAATTTAAAAAAAAAAAAAAAACAATAAAAATGCCACGCCGTCGCACCAGTACTTGTATTAAATACAATCCACATGTGATTTTTATTAATAATTAGAATGTCAATAATTTTCACTTTATCATCCATATGTGCAATAAATGCTTCACTAGTCCTTAAATTATTATCCAATTATTCACAATAAATTGGACTATTGGTGTGTTTATTTACATTAGATATAAATTGCTTTAAAATTAACACTAGCACATTTGTCGAGTGAACCATGATTAGTAGACATTTGTTTTAAAAATTTTCATTTTTAAATTTTACGTTTTATTTATTATTTTTATTTCAACAATTCAACTAATCCAATTAAATAATAACCAACAGATGGGCGTAAAGGAGCAGTCAGAAGGCCTGGAGCGTGCTATAGATCACATGTGTCGTAAAACTCGAGATCTCCGTCGTCAACTCCGCAAAGCAGTGGTGGACCACGTGTCTGACAGTTTTCTGGAGACCAACGTCCCACTGTTGGTCCTGATAGAAGCTGCTCGCAATGGCAGAGACAAGGAAGTCGAGGAGTACGCTCTGGTATTCACCGAGCACGCAAACAAGCTGGTAGAAGTCGCGAATTTAGTTTGCAGTATGTCTGGAAACGAAGACGGCGTTAAAATGGTCCGGTACGCCGCAGCGCAGATTGAAAATCTCTGTCCGCAAGTAATAAACGCGGCACGTGTGCTGGCAGCACGTCCGCAGTCTAGAGTCGCGCTGGACAACATGGAAGTTTTTAGACAAGCTTGGGAGAACCAGGTCCGAGTTCTCACCGAAGCAGTCGATGACATTACCACAATCGACGACTTCCTTGCGGTTTCAGAGAACCATATCCTCGAAGATGTCAACAAGTGCGTTCTTGCACTCCAAGAAGGCGACGCTGACACTTTGGATCGCACTGCTGGAGCGATTCGCGGTCGATCAGCGAGAGTTTGCAATGTGGTCCAGGCAGAAATGGACAATTACGAGCCTTGCATTTACACCAAGCGTGTCTTGGAAGCTGTTAAAGTTTTACGGGAGCAAGTGATGCCTAAATTCGCCCAGAGAGTTGAGATAGCCGTAGACGCGCTGAGCAGCATCCCTGCAAAGGACGTCGACGAGAATGACTTCATTGATGCATCAAGACTCGTTTACGACGGGGTCAGAGAAATCAGGCGAGCTGTTTTGATGAATCGTGCTGACGAAGATCTCGACCCGGAGGACGTCGAACTGGACGAACACTACACCCTGGAGACTCGCAGTAAATCCAGTGCTCAGACTGGAGAACACGGTGTTGATGAATACCCAGAGATCAGTGGTATTACCACAGCTCGCGAAGCTATGCGCAAAATGCCCGAGGAAGACAAGCAGAAGATTCTGCAGCAGGTCGAGTACTTTAGGAGCGAAAAGCTTAAATTTGACAAGGAAGTTGCCAAGTGGGATGACGCTGGTAATGACATTATTGTGCTTGCTAAGCACATGTGCATGATTATGATGGAGATGACGGATTTCACGCGAGGTCGTGGTCCTTTGAAGACTACTATGGACGTCATCACTGCGGCTAAGAAAATTTCTGAGGCTGGTACCAAGTTGGACAAATTGACCAGACAAATTGCTGACCAGTGTCCTGAGAGCTCCACCAAGAAGGACTTGCTTGCTTACTTGCAGAGAATCGCGCTTTATTGTCATCAGATGAATATTACTAGTAAAGTTAAGGCTGATGTTCAGAATATTAGTGGAGAGCTTATTGTTTCTGGGCTGGACAGCGCTACGTCGCTTATTCAAGCTGCTAAGAACTTGATGAATGCTGTGGTTCTTACTGTCAAGGCTTCGTATGTTGCGTCTACTAAATATCCTAGGCAGTCTAATGTCACTGTAAGTATTTATTTTTTTATTTTAAATATTAGGATTATTGTTGATAGTAAATAAATTAAAATAGAGGTTAAGGTAAAGTACCTAGTAATTGAACAGGTTTCAAAGTAAAACGTATTTGATCCTACTTTTAATAACAGTAGATTCTCGGTAACTCGAAACTTGTTAAGTCGAAATCCTCAGTAACTCGAAAAAAATTTATATTCCCTTCCGCTGAACTCTTAAATACACTATATCTCGAATTATTTAGACTATGTAACTAGAACTTAGTATCGTTTCCCTTCCAGAATCGATAAAGGATATTTATACTCTATAACTCGAATTTTAAAAGTGATACTCTGTTAGTCGAAGTTAGTAAAATATAAAGACTAGGGTGGCGCAAAAAAACCGACTATTTTTTTTTTTTTTAGTCTCGAGTGAAAAAATGTTAGTTTTTGATGTTTTAAGAGCCCTCACCAAAGGACAGCTCAAAAAAAAATTTTTAAGAGGTCACTCCAAATTTTTCAAAATTTCAAAAATCGTCAAAAATCGAATTTTTTTTTTTTTTTAATTTTTTTTTCTCGTTACGGTATAATTTTATAGACTAAAAAAAAATAAGTTTCTGAAAGTTTCAGTTCAAAATTTAAATTCTGAAAGGTCGCTCATAATTTTTTTTATTTTTCGTGAATTACTCATATCGCCGACTTTTTGGTTTGAAAAAATCTTAACAAACGCGGCAAAGTCAAATCTCAACCAAGCTGGTTTCCAAGACCAGCTTGGGATTCGAACTCACCCCTGGCAGTTGATTAAATAAAATTATGAAATTAAAAAAAAATTATATTTTCTATGCTGTGCTTGATTTTTAGTTCATCTCGAGATGTATTCTTATCGATTATTGTACGAAATAAAAAAAAAAAAATGTATGGAATTTTAATTTGAATAGTAAAAAGTCGCTCGAAAAAATCTAAACTAATGCACTAATAAATTGAAAAAAATTATGAGCGACCTTTCAAAATTCGAATTTTGAACTGAAATTTTCAGAAACTTATTTTTTTTTAGTCTATTAGATTATATCGTAACGAGAAAAAAAATTAAAAAAAAAAAAAAAATTCAATTTTTGACGATTTTTGAAATTTTGAAAAATTTGGAGTGACCTCTTAAAAATTTTTTTTTGAGTTGTCCTTTGGTGAGGGCTGTTAAAACATCAAAAACTAACATTTTTTCACTCGAGACTAAAAAAAAAAAATAGTCGGTTTTTTTGCGCCACCCTAATAAAGACGTTTTTTTCCAAACTGTCCAAGCTTACAGCAATCAAATTTGAATTCCTATAGAAATTTTCAATTCTTCTTATATTCTTGTTTGTAATGTATATTTTTTCCCTAAGGTATTTTCTTGAAAATCAAAACTGTTTTCTTAATTTTTTTGATCTACTTGCAAATTTTGAACATCTTGTTAAGTCGAAAACTCATTAACTCGAAGTTTTTATCACTTTCCTTGAAGTTCGAGTTATCGAAAGTCCACTGTATATAAAGATGTAATTTTATTTCAAATTAGTGATTTTCATGAAGTTATAAACAATTTTGAATTGATTGAAGCGCAAAGTAACGCAGATAATTGAATATTTATATTTTGACAAAGTTTTTAATACAGACTATGAAAGGAGTAGTTGAATAATCAATTCTGATAAGCCGCAGTCGTAGAACACTCCGGGAGCAATAGTTGAACTAATAAAATATATGGCTATAGGCACAGCAAAAATTTTTAACGTTTTATTGAAATATCAAGAATATTATAACATATTATTGATTAATATTAAAAATAATACTATGAGTATTTAATGTTCATTTAAATGAGAAATATTTGTATTTAATTTTTTAATTACATTTTTTTATATATAACAAAGTAAATTTTTAATTATAAAAAAAAACTCCATTTAGAACGTTCAATAATTTTTAACTAGACTAATTTTTAGCTATAAAACTTATTTAATTTGCTGTAATTAATACAAATCACACTGCTGATCACTAGTCTATAAACCTATTAGAAATTAGAGTGCTATTGAAATTATACGGCCCCAACTTGTTCAAGTTTTGGGTACCGCTTTGAAAATTTTGAGATATAATTAGACGCTAAAATTTAATATAAAAATTATAGTTTATGTCTTTGCAAAAAATATGTATTATTTAGAAAAGACTACTTCATTGAGTGGTACAATTTTCTTTACTTAAAATGATGATGTACCTTTTTTTTTTGCTGATTTTTGTTCGGTTTACTATTTATTTAGTACCTTTTTCATGAAAAAAATAGCATCTATCGGCTATTCTAAACATGTCAATTTTTAAGTTAACAAAAATATAATTATTCTGATTTCTAGTTAAAAAAACTTACAAAAACCATTTACTGTAACATTGAAAATAATTATAACATGCGTATATTACTGATAATAAATATACAAAATTCGAAAAGTCTGTTCAAGTACTGGTCCCATTTTTATAAGTGTTCAAGTACTGGGTACTTTACATTATTATGTGATTAAAAATATAGAACTATTTTATTATATTGTCCTTGAATTATAAATACTAAATAAATATATTTTTTTAAACTGACTTTCTTGGATAATTAGTATGTAAGTATGTCAAATAGCTGCTATTTATTAAAAATAAATATATAATTGATTTTTTTTTTTTTTTTTTCAATATTTATACTTGAATACTAATTATTTTATTGATTTTTTTCAGTCACCAATAGTTGTCTGGAAAATGAAAGCACCGGAGAAAAAACCACTAGTACGTCCAGAACGGCCTGAAGAAGTAAGAGCTAAAGTACGAAAGGGCTCGCAGAAGAAAGTACAGAATCCAATTCACGCACTATCGGAATTCCAAAGTCCGACGGATACTGTATAAAATAATTAACAACATAACAATAATAATATATATGATTAAATGAATTATTAGAGAATATAAAAAAATAATACACGTAAAAAAATAATAATTAACAATTAAATAATTAAAAGTCTTTGAATCATGTTGAGACAATTTTTACAGACTATTGTCTTTACACTTTTATAATTATTTACATGGTTGTATCGGGGAGTTTTTCTCTTTATTTAAGTACATACCAATGATTTATTATTTTTAATTATTTATCGTATTGATAGTTAGTATTTTGTCTACGGATATTTATAAAAATAAATAACAGCAATTAACAGTTATTTTTTATTGACAAAATTTTCAAGCAATCTGATCAAATTGAAATTTTTTTTTGTATTAAATAAGTTACAAAAAATTATGTACTGTTTTTTAACATTTAGGATTTCAAAAGACAACTAAAATTAAAAGCTCAATAATTGATAATTTAAAAATTAACCAATTGAATCAGAAGCTAACGAGACTGTTAAAGTATTCAAAATAATGTACGGCAGGTACATTAAACATTTATATAAAATTTTTTTTTATAAACTAAATTTAAGTTTTTTAAATTAGTGAATAATTGTCATAAATAAAGTATGTTATAAATTAATAAACTAAAGTAATCAAAGGCCTCGGTGGTTTGTACGAATTTTCTACCAGTTTTTACAAATTACTTGTGGAACTAAAGACCAACAACATATCACAAGGGTTTCTTTATTCTATTGAGTAATTGCAAAAAGACCAAACCTCACTACTGGTACAATTAAAACTTTTTGTACGCTACCATTTTTTAGTTTATTAATTTTATATTACTCGATGTAAGTTATAAAACTCCTGTTAAATTACCAATAAACTTCCATTATTATTTATAAGTTTTAATAAAATATAACTGCACTTTTAATACACTCGTATCTGATACAAAAATTAATATAAATACGTATTAATTATAAGTTAGAGTAACACTAATTATTTATGAATAATTATACTTTTTTTTCAAAAAAATTAGTCTTCGAATTGATTATATAATTTGTGGTATTTTTTTTTTTTTTCATAAATTATCCAATGTGTTGTAAACACTGTAGATCAATAAACTTTTTAATAAAATCTATAAGATTTCTTTTTAAATAAACAAGGAATAGAAAGGTTTAAATAAATCAAGATTTTTTGCTTTTTAAATAATTATTTAATATTTTTTTTTTTATTTTTTTACCTAAGCTAATGTAGTAAACACTAGGTAAAAAAACAATAAGAGTGATTCCCATCACAAATGCTCATTTACCAATACAAATAGAGTTATAATGCGGCTTATGTTTATAAAATATTTTAGTTAAAGAAGTTAAATCATGCAAACCCTAAACCTTTTTATTTTTTTCAGACAATTATTGAGTATATTTGTGGATAAAAAATTTTTTTTCTAATATTTCTAATATAATAATTAAACTAGTTAATTTAATAATTCACAATTAATATTTACCAAAAATATCCCAAATAATTATCTGATTAAAAAAAAATGTAATTTTTCCCATTTATACTTATATAATAGTTTTAAACAAAATTTATCTATAAGTAATGCTAGAAAAATTTTAAAAAATTTATCAATTCAATAACAATTACCTCAGCACTAAAAGTTATAATTAAAATATAAACGTAGATAATTAAACGATGTATTTGATAAAATGTAAATTTATGAGCTTAGACACCGGTGTAATTAATAAAATACATCGGTTATTTATAAACGTTACAATAAAAACAAATACTTTATACAATGTAAGAGTATGTTAACATGCTAAGTGTCAAGACTTTAATCAAATTTTAGTTTTATTTAATTTGCTTACTGCTTTACTTTTTTTTTCTTTAATTATTATCATGATTGTATTTATACAATTGACAACAGACATAAAAGATTAAAATTAGATTAGACGGAAGACTACTAAATTTAAATTCAAAAAATATAAAATTTAAATAAACAATCTCAAAATTTAAATAATTATTTTAAGGATTCTACATCAATGAATGAGATCTCGCAGCCCTCGCAAGCTATGAGATCTTTTAAATAGGTAAATAAATTGCTTCAGTGCCTTTTAAATTTTAATTTAAAAAAACAAAAAAAAATTCCGAACATAGTATTTTAATTTTTTTTCTTACTGTTTGGTTGTTATTGATTGAGTGCATTATTTATCCAACTTAATACCATATTTATCTTTTTCCAATATGTGATTATCTTTAAGTACGTTAATGAAAGATTTATTTATTGATTATTGTTATTGTTATTGTTATAATTGTAATTTTATTTTTTTTTCTTTTTTTTGTATTAACTTTTTATAATTTTTTTTTTTTCTTTTTGTTTCTGAATAATATAGAATAAGAAGCAAATAATTATTTTATATGCCGCAAATTGCATAAAGGCGTGAGTAAAACGCCAAAAATATAAAATTCGGAATAATTAAAATACGCATGTGGTCGTCATTGGAGGGCTGATGGCTATTAAATTACTTTTATTTTTATTTATCATTATCATTATTTTATTTTTTATTCATTGTACTTTTTAGCGTGTTTAAAAATTTATGAGCTCAAATTTTATTCATTTTTTCACTTTTCAATTAATTATTTAACCATGTCATCAAAATAATCCCATTTGCCCGTAAGATTTATCGTCAATAATTAGCTCATTAAATAACACGCATCGCAGAGATATATATAAGTTTTTATGACGATTCACTTGATATTTCCGTTGTACTTACTGTCACTACATTAAAAGAAGGAACAAATTCTTCAGCATCCGGATTTAATGTTGACTAAAAAAAAAAAATTTTCTTTTTTAATTTTATAATCTTATCGTTTGACTTTAATTTAATGAAATTAAAAATAACTCGACTAAGATATCTAATCAGATTAATTAAAAAAATCCTTACCGATTTCGCGAGATCATTGTGGACTCTGAGGCTACTCAATTGCTGGCACAATTCATTACCACTGACAGTTTCCGTTGTAACATTACACCAATTAGAGGATACCTGATTTCTCTGGTGCTGTCTCTCCTCCTCCAGCATCGCCTCTAGGCATTCCTCCATCAACTCTTCTTCTTCCAATTGCTCCAACACCTATAAATACATGATTATATTAAATTACAGAGAACCGATATAATTTTTTAATAAATTATTTTGAGTTATTCTTTTTATATAAATGTTTAATAATAAAAAAAAAAACTATTATGTTTCAGAGATAAAAATAAATAACAAATAAAAATATCTGCTTGATAAATTATCAAATTGCTCTCGTTTATTTTAAGAGTACGATAATTATTACTTGTGAACTCGCTCTTATTGGAGTTATTAAAGAAATATATTACTTAATAGTTCAATTTAAAACTTTATTATTTTTTATATAAATTATTATTAATAATTTAATAATTTAATAATTTAAAAAAAATTATCCGATTTAATAATTTTAAACCGGTTTATATTTAGTAGATTTCATAAAAATTTAACTATTATATTGCATGGGTCCTCATGACGGAACTTTTGAAAAATTTTGACATATTTCGACTTAGTTTATCAAACTGATAAACATAAGGTCAGAAAATACATATGGTTCAAAAGTTTATATATGTATGTATTTGGGTTATTCTCTGTAAGGATGTTTTTTGCGGTCCCGGGCATTTTTTTAATAGAAAAATTATTTTGTTACTGAAAAAAATTTGTCACGAAAGTAAAAAAACATTTTTATTTGGAGCATTGAAAACTAAAATGAAATAAATTTTGAATTTTTTGCTATAAATTCGTAAACCATCGAAATAACAGTCCCCTGGGCTCTACCTATCCCAAAATTGAAACTTTAAGAGTACATTTTAAGTTATTCATCCATAATATATAATTTTGTCCATAATGTTTATAAACTTGATTAGTTAACTAACAATCTTCTTCAATAAAAAGTACCGAAAATTAATTTGTATCATTAAATTCATTAAACCAAAGTTTGTCCCAGGCATTTTAAAAACAGTCCCCTGCCAGAAGTTCAAAGCCAAAAAAAAACTCCAGCGTGCTATTTTATGTTCTGGAAGGTTTATAAGAACCTCACTAGCCTTGAGTCAATAACCATAGGACTGTTAGCGCTTTATCATCATTTTATTTAGTGTCAAAACACCGTTTGTGTTGGAAACATGTGTCTGGGCTACAAGATACTCAGTCCCCCCTGACAACTATTTTTATTTATAATTTATTTATAAAATTGGATCCATAAGTCTTAATATTATTCTAATTAATGTAAATATTTATTGAGAACTTGAAAAGTTGAATGCATTGAAATAGTTTGCTTGATTTTTTTCAATTTGATAAAAAAAACAGACCCCTGTAAAAATTAGAATTTTTAGTTCCGCTTTTAAAAGGAATTGTGTTTAGGCATTTACTGACAAATTTTGAGCGTAAGGGATTTATTTGATTATCATATAATTTTTTAACAGGAGTTTTGTTTAGGCATTTTTTGCTGAAATTTCAAAATTTCAAAATTTGATCAAGCAAAACTCCTGATAAAAAATTATATGAAAATCAAATAAATCCCTTACGCTCAAAATATATCAGGAAATGCTCAAAAACAACTCCTGTTAAAATCGGAACTCAAAATTCCAATTTTAAGAGGTCCATCACGGAAGTTGAATTTTGGTACAGCCTAAATATATATACGGGATATAACGCGATTTGTCAGGACGATAATTGGCAACAATTAACTGTCTACAATTAGCAACGGATCTCCACCAAACTCAACATACTTCTTCTACAGATAAATACCGAAGTCAAGTTCGAAGATGAGCTTAATCGGTCAAGTAATTTAGAAATTCCAGGATTTCAAAATTTTTAAAATCTTAAAAATTCATATTTCTTCACTTTCTTACTCGAATAACTTTTAAATGGATAATTTATTGAATCTCTGTAGATTTCATCTGAAAGCTCTTTAAATAAGCTTCAATTTAAGTATCATATCATATGTGTAGTCTAAAAATTAGATCCTATTCCACTATGCCAATTATGAAATTTGCTATTGCACTGGTTTTTTAATTTTTTTTTCATACAATCCTAGTAGTTTTTTTTTCTATTCATTATGAAATCTACTTCCATTTCGGCTGCCAAATGGTCTTTTTTTTTTTTTATAAATTTCAGAATAAAAATTACCTGCTTATCAAACTCTTCTTCATTTTCCATCCATAAATACTCAGCAAAATCCCCGTTTTCACCAGCAGGTGGATCTATTTCTTGTTCAACATGATCCAAATAAGAAATGACACCACTTTCATGCCCATAATATCCGTTACCGGAGCCGCTATTTGGAATCTTCATCTTCATGCCAGCTGACTTTATTCACTAAAAATAAATTTAATATCAGTAAATAAGTAAATATGAAGAAATATTTAAAATTTATACTATCATGAACATTACATTACATTATCAGTAAAAAATTATTCAATCACGTATTGAAAAATAACGTGATTAAATTCACAATACACGCGATAAGTACAATTATATTTAAGCGATGATTTTTAAAAAGAAAGCAAGGTCAGTATTTTAAAAACACAGCCTTGGTGTCATTGTAACCGAGTCACCTTGAGATTAAGTCTACAAAATACTAAATCACAATTACTATTACAATAAAAATTACAAATATATTTATAATAATTTTTTAAATAAATATTAACCAATTAAAATCTCAAACTTTGAAAGGTTATTTTTTAAAAATATTTTTTTTAAGATTATATATTAACTACCTGTCTCACTTACTCGCATTACCTTAAATTTAGGCGTAAATTATCGAAACTCAATATATTTACACAAATACTTATAATTTAGATAAAGTATTCAATAAAAAAAAAAAAAAACCTAGTTATCTAAATGACAAACTGAAATTTACTTATGACATTTCATTGTAAATTATTTCGCTGCTGTTTTGTCAATACCCACGCAAGTTCGACGCTTCATTATCTTCTCAACAATTACAATGACACAGAAAAATGAAAATAATATTAATACGGTAGATTATTATCTAAAACTGAAAGTAATCACAATTATAAATTAATTTAAATGTAAATACTTACAATAAATAATAACAACAATAAAATCTGCTTGATGTAATTTATTACACTGATTTTTTAATAGCCAAGAAACAGCCAGACAATTTTATTTTCCGAGTTGACGTATGTAGTATGTACTTTTTACTTGCACTTTGTATGTCTTTATTGTAAATTGTTATTATGTTTTTTTTTTATTAATCAGTGATACCACCTCAACGCAAAGCACTTCTTTGTTTAACAAATTATCAATTTTCACTTAATGGAAATAATTTATGAATTTTTAATTACTATTGATTTATTTTTAAAAACTTCAATTGTGTTTCTAAGGGGTTTGTTTTTTTTTTATTTTGACGTTTTACGTTTTAGATTTTTGACTTGCGCAGTCGCATAAAAGCGCGGAAATTTTAAAATTTTTAAATGTCAATTTTTTTTTCTGTAAAAAAAATAAACAATTAAATAATTAATTTTTGACAGATCAAAACTTAAAAAAAAAAAAATTTTCTTACATTTTTAATTTATTAAATTTTTTGAAAAAAAAATTTATAAGTACAATTAATATTTTTAATTTTAATTTTTTACAAAAAACAACTGTGATAAAAAAATATCAATTTTTTTTATTAAAAAAAAAAAAATTTAAGTTGGTATTAAAACAATAAAAACAAATTTTTATTATTATTATTTTAAACATAATAATGAATAATAATAATCACAAGTACTTGATTTGACTAGCACAGTACTCAGTATTTACGTCTAAAAATATACATGCGTACCGATTGGTGGAATTCCATCTGACACGAGAATCTGTTGACGTTTTGTTAAAAACAAAGCACTATCCGGCAGGTCGGTAACATTTAACAGCAGGCATCACAAGCCCGCACTTTATCACAACAATCCGACCCAAGTGCGTCGTCCTCTTCGCCATACTCGAAAAACCTCTTCAGTACTAAATAAGTACTTTATTAAATTCTTTAATATTAAAATTTTTAAAAATTATTTTGAGCTTGTAGAATAGAAAAAATATTATTTTTCAAGCAAACGAGCAGTGTCAGTGAGTGAAGTTTGTTAAAAAAGGTGGGACGAAATGTCTACATCAAAATACACGCTGGACGAAAGTCTCGGTGGTAAGCATTCTATTACCTAAAATGTACATAATTATAATTTTTAAATTGAAGGATTTATTGTTGAAATTTCAGAGTAATAAATAAAATATTAGACTGTTAAAATAAAAAGTAATCCAGCTGTCAAACTATCACCGCCATTTCGCGTGGCTTCCCCGCCAATACTGTGTATGTGTAAACAAAACATCTTTTGCGACGTATTTATGTTGTCTTAGACATGCATTATTTTTATTTACCTCGATAAATGCAATTAATTTTTATAACGCAGTTTGATAAAGTAATTACATTTTTTTAAGTCTGATTATTTTTTAATATAATTTTATTTTTTATTTTTTTTTTCAGATAAAAATCCCATAAAAATTTTTTTAAATAGTTCTAGCAATATGCAAATAAAAATATTTACAACTTCTACTGAGAATTACTCGAGCGATTATGCAGTATCTTATCGTTTTATTTAAAAATTCTACTAGAAAGTAAAACAGTGTAATTATATATTACACAATTGAGTCTAGAAAATGAAGAATAATGCTAAATAATAGATAAGTTTTAATAAAATAGACAAGATAAATTTACGAATAAGCTCAATAAAGAAAACAAAAGAGCGAGTACATATTGAAGCTTTTTGTTCCCCGGAATAAGCATATTTATTTTTATAACTAAGTTTGGAGTGGGCGTTATTAATTTTAACAAAGAATTTATTTAAATACTAAATTATTTCTCGGTATTCGCCATTATTTATTGTATTAAATTATTGCATGTTGTTTTTTATTTATTTATTAATTTATTTATATGGGTGTAATTATTATTTTAGGCAGAAGGAAGTGCGAATCAGTAAACACGCGAGGAAATAAAAAAGACTGGAATACGTGATTACAGTCAGGATTTGATCTTTTTCGCTAGCGTGTTGATAGTCACGTACACACTTTAGCTTATATAGAAGCGAAAGGAAAAAATTAATAGATAGACCTTCAAAAATATTTGTCTTTCTATTTATCTTTCTACGACGATCCGTTTATATTAATATTGTTATTATAATGACCTAACGACGGTTAATTTTTTTCTCAACCGCAAACTTTAAAATTTTATTCAATCTTTTAATTCTTTTTGCACGCCTCATAAGCGAAGCGTTGAGGTTGTGCTCTATTCTCGACATTTCAAAAAAAGCAGTTTTCTCGAAACTAAAATTGATTTTTTGTTATTTATATCGCACTTATAGGTTAATATGAGTACACTTATATCAAGTCGAATAATTTGTCAGGCACATAAGATATATTTCAATAACAATTTTTTTGTTTAACATAGTAAATAATAACATTTAACATAATTTTTTCTGGACGTCCGTGTATGGATGGGTGTATGTGGCAGGGAAATTGGTCGAAAAAATTATCGTACCAGAATAATTTTTTTTTT
>CAJNRD030001117.1:5337805-5378518 GCA_905319865.3 Cotesia congregata | reverse complement strand
AGTTATGGCGCCACTAAACCATAGCAGAGTTTTCTGTTTTTTATTATTTTGCTTTTTATATTTTATTTTAATCAATTTTATTGTGAAAAATGAGATTATGAGGCGTGCACTTTTGGATTTTCCAAACTTTTTTTTTTTTATATTTACAATTTATTAAATGACTATTAAAAGCGATGAAAATTATAATATTAAAGTTAGCCGATGTTTTTAATTTTTCGATTTTTTTTTTTAATAATTAAATTAGAACAAAAAAATATTTTTTTTTAATTGCACTTACAGTTTTGAAATTTTTTTACAAATGAAAATTTTATTTTATTTTTTTGTAATCATTTTTTTAATCAAAAAAATCTTAAAAATTTTTTTTATACAAAAAAATTATTACAAAAAAAAATAAAAAAAAAATTCCTTTTTAAAAAACTGTAAATGCAATTTTTTTTTTTAAATATTATTTAGTTCTAATTTAATAATTAAAAAAAAGAACTCAAAAAAATAACAATGTTGGCTAACTTTATTATTATTAAATACGTTGATTTTTAATTAAATAATTAAATCTGAAAACAATTGTAATATTTTACTAATTGCCGCAAAATTTAATTAAATCACTTGATTAATAATTATCCATAAATTTTGTCTCTATAAATCAAAATGAATTATTTTGCATACTTAATTTATTCTTATTAAAAATAATTTATGAAGACAGTATTTTAAAATCTTCGATAAAATTACAGTTTAGAATCAAAGATCAAATTATCTAATTAAATTGAACTATCAGCAGCCTTGCAACTGATTAAATTAATAACTAAGGTCGATAAACTATTAATTAATAAATTAAATAAAGCATTATTAAATTTATGTAATCAACAGAGTCATGGGTGGAATTAAACCCCGCGCAGCTGGCTGACAGAATAACACCCTTGCCATTCGGAAGTGGTGGAGAAGAGTATCTTCGTCTGTTAAGAGAAGCCCAAAGGGACTCGACACACTCCTCAGCGAGACACTCTCTAGCTTCTTCGCGGCGAGACACACCCAGAGATAGGTAAGTTTGCGTCAATTATCATCAGTCTCGATCTAGTAATTAATGTAATTAAAACTTTTTAGTCCCAAGAGCCCACCCAACAGTCCTAATACCGAGCGATCTACTGACGATGATCTCAAAGGAGTATATATAAATTACAGCTGTGCCAAGGTTAGTACAGTACAATAACCCGTTTATTGTTGCACAACTCCAGCTCTTGTACAGATTGTACTTAGCATTTGAATAGTTTAAAAAGCTAATTCAAATTAACTAAGTGGATTTGAAATGAATGGGCATTGATCATCTTAACCTAACTTTATTGCGTACATGTCTTGCAAAAGTACTCTATATCTCTCGAGAAATTCTACTAATCCATCCAATTTTTTTTGTAAATTATTTCAAGGGTCAAAACACATGTCGTCATAAAAAATTACACTTACAGCTCTTGTAGTTTAATTACAGTAGAAGAAATAGTTCTAAATACGGCAATAGAATGCGACGGCCATATTGGAAGTCTGAGAAGAACTTCAAAAGCGAGTTTTTAAAATGGCGAACTATTTTTTTTTTAATTATTTATTACATTAAAGTTTTGTGTTATAAAACTCTATCAGTAATAAAAAAGAAAAAAAAAGTGAGACAACTTTCACCAGCAAAAACCTTCATTGTTCCTTTTAAAGCAAAGGTACAACATGCGCGACTTAAAATCGATCGAGACGTTGCGTCACTGAGTAAGCCTTACGCTTCAATATTTACTCGTTATTGTTATTATTTCAAACGCTGATAATACTGCGGGTACCGATAGTACTTTTTTTTTTATTGCTTTACCAGTTTTTTTTTTAATGCATTTTTTGCAGATGTAATCTCGGCCTTGATTGTCACGCGAGAGATCCACGAAGATTAACCAGAGCATTGCTCTATTGTAAATTCTTTGTCGAATGAGTTGCAAAAAATAAATTAGTAACTGTACATATAATCCAGAATTTTCTATGCATCATCTTTATGAGTAATCGTATATTAATATACTAAACCTTGTCCTCTGAGATCGATCGCATCGAACGGCTGCTTTTTATATTATTCTCGCTCATTGTTTTTGTTTCCTTTATTACAGCTGAAACTAATGTCGCGAGGAGCGTTCATATCAATTGATAGGTAAACATTGACATGTGACAATATTGATAATGATGATTAAAATATTTGTTTTGATGATGATAATAAGACAAAGTTACTAGACTTATTCAACAACTACCAGTCTCACATTTCCGACCTACATTGCTCTGTGTATTAAGTATCGGTAACTGGAAACGAAGCAGTCCTTTATGGCGTTACTCTCTGTACTCCAAGATTTTTTGCACACTCAGGATGAGTGAGACAGCGGATTTTTTTTTTTTACAGCAAAACCGGTTCTGCGAGTTTGTATACAAACATTCGAAATTCAAACCCGCTGAAAAATAAAAACTTTCTTAGTATGGGAAGTTATTAGGCGGATTTCTTTAGAAATCTAGCTATTTTAACAGGTCTTATGTTGCTATTTTAAGAAAATTTCGTGATGTTTTGTTTTGTCGACTTATATCGAAAAACAGCAGATAGTGATATAACGCACCATGTTAGCAAAATTGTGCCTATACGGAAAAAAAAAAAAAAATTGACTTGAATCAAGAGAAAAATTATTGAACCAAGAAAATAATTTTGTTGAAATATTATTAAATTATTTTATTACAAAAAAAATTTAAGAAAATAGTTTTGAAGAGTTTCATTGTTTTGAATCAAGGAAAATTTATTTGAACCAAAAAAAATTTCTTAGTTTAAAAATTTTTCTACTCAGATAAAAAAAAAGTTCTTTAAATTTGTTATTTGATTCAAGTAAATTTTTTTTTCTGTGCATAGTTCTTAATCGATCCTTATAAAATTTTATGGACTTATTTTAATTTAAAAAAAATTTCAAATTTCATCAAAATTATTTTTCAGCTGTAATAGCTCAAATTTATTAAATTTACTCCGAATTATAAATATTTATTAAAATTAATTTGACAAAATTCATCAACAAATTTATTTTAAGTCTTTAACTTCAAATAACTTTCATATTAAATGTAAAATAATTATTTTTTCTTCTTTATTTTGAAAAATCTCTTTCAATGTCTTGTAGGCGTTTTTTTAACTCTAAAATTTTTTAGATTCAACATTACGCATCATATTATGTTTTATATTATATCTATGACCGACGAAAAAAAAATATATTTTTCCGCATAATGGAGTCAAGAGAGGTCACCACGATGTTAATTCATGCAGCTCACTATATACGACATTTGTGTAATACGCTTGTCGTATTACTGAAGGTTGTTAATCGTGTCTTAATGTAAACGACGTTCATCCAATCCTAAGCCCGATAGCTGCTCACGCCATCCACTCTCAATTTAGTTGCGAGCAAACTATGCTGTACTAGTTAAATTAATGTTTATTGTACACAGTGTGGGAGTAATGAAAAAATTTATATTTACTTCCTACATTATTGATGCCTCGGTTTATGGGGTATAATATAATATAATATAATATAATACACTATACTGTGTTATTCTAGTTTTTCAAGCAGAAATTAATTACAAGAAAAATTCTTCAATAGTTTCTTTGTTATAAAGTTGTGAAGAAATTCTAAAAAAGTAATCGGATTTTTTATTTAAAGAAATATTAATATTAAAATTTTTAGATTGACTCATTGAATTTTTTTTCTTTTTTCAGAATAAAATCTAAATATAAAAATCTATTAAAAGAAAAATAAAGATCTTAATACGAAGACAGGTGGAAATTCTAGATGATATGAATTATGAAGCAAAATAAATTTAACTGGAACTAAAAAGCTCATAGAACTGGAACATAATTTAAAATTGGATCTATGTAATATAAATAATGATATAAAATATCATTTAAAATTTTCTACGCCGGCAATTTAAATAATCCATGCCAAAAGTGTATTCCCACGCGTGAAATTTGTCCACGAGGCGTTTGATTGCATTTATAAGCCGATAATAAAAATAGAACTCTGAAAAGATGAAGAGATTTAGCTAAATTTATTCACTTGTACATTCAACTCGTAGTTTACTTTTTGCGACGTAGTAAATTATAGTTGTAAGGTCACTCGCCTGCACCCAGATCTTTATATCGCGAGTATCTATAACTATATCTATGTAATATCTACGCCTAGGTATACGTTGTATTGAAAATACACGTGTATATTTATATAGACGCTCTGTACGCCTATAATACTTAACTTTAACTTGTACAAACAATTTAGCGGCGGACTATTTGATGAAGTGAAAAGTTCATTAGACACCACGTATGTAATGTGTGAATTCTTGAAGATTCACAAGCGCTGCCTTGTGCTTTTTTAGGTCATAGACTCAATAAACTATCCTAGGATAGGCTTTTGTTGTTTCATCCCATATTCTATGCCGTATTTATTGCTTGTAACATGACGCATTACTATTCTTGAACCATGACTTAAAAGTTATTGCTCGGTTGTTCAACAATAAGCTATAAACAACAATGTTTATTTGTTTATATAATTACTTAATTGCTCTTTTACTCTTATCAATCCGTAATTAGTAAGCACACGTTGTATGACTCGGTTATATTTGTGAGATTATTAGATAATTATCATGAATCATTGGACTTAGGATTAAGTCCAGGTAAATAGGTTGATAATTATCAAAATTTTATTTTTTTTTTAATTTTTTATCTTGTTAAATTTATTAATTCATTTTATTTTTGTTTAATTTATTAATTTATTTTTTTTTTTAAGTATTAATTAATTATTGTATTATTATTTTTCAGGATGCTAGTGAATTGCTGGTAAAAGAATCAGATTGGATGTATGATGAATGGTGTTCACGTCCAGAGCAAGTTCCACCAAACAAGTAATTATTTTAATTATTACTAGCAATCTGCAGTTGCCATGCGACTGTCGAGATTTACGAATTATAAATAAGAAAACTTTGGCTTAATGATTTTTTTATATTTGTGACATTACACATAGTTTGGGGACTTTTTAAATAAATTAAAAAAATAATAGTGCTATTACAGGATCAATTACAAATAATTTAATGGACAAATGTGACCGAACAAATTTATAAAACCAAAAAACTATTAAAACCTTCACAAAAAATTGACTATCACTAAAAAATATATAAATCGGTAAAACCCTTGTGGAAAAATTTCTCTGTAATAGTTCATAAAGTTTTTTACTTTTCTTAAAAAGTCCGAAAAAGTCTTATTAAGTCAGAAAAACTCTTCATTCGACTTAGAAAGTCAGATTTTTTGCAAGATTTGAGACTCTGCCAGAAGAGTTATTCAGAGTTATTAAAACTTTTTGTAGGAATCCTTGTGGAAATAATTCTCTGAAAAATCTCTTAAAAAGTCAAATTTTCCCTGCAATTGAGGACTTTTCCAAAGGGTCATTAAGGTCCAGTTTTTAAAAAAAAAAACTTCCAGGAAAAATTTTAAAATTCTTGTCTCTACCTTTCTGATGATACCAAATTAAACTATAAAAATTTCTTTAAAAATATTAACATGCTCGTCACAAAATTTTGCTTTCTTTCTCAATTATTTAAATCATAAATAACTATCGCTAAAAAATATCAAACCTAATTTACGATAAAGATATACCCGTTACTAAATTTTTCTTAGTCTTTTAATTACATAAATTAATTTTTGACATATAACGACATTGACGTGTACAAAACAAAATAAATAAATAAACAAATTTTAATTATCGCTAAATTCGAATCTATTTATAACTACTTCGAAAACTTATCATAATAAATAAACTATTTTAGAAAAGCATATGAAACATTGAAAAGGCACAACTTCAGGTCAAAACCTTTTCAACCATACCAAATTTAACCATAAAAACCCATTTTATCATATAAATACCCTGGCCACAAAATTTCGCTTATTCTATTAATAATATAGACTTTTTTTTATATGAAATAGAATGACCGGATCTTAATTGTCTGATAACTTTTGTTCTGATTCTATTTATATAACTGACTTATCTCAGAAAAATTAACATTATCGATTAATAATAATTAATAATTTAAAACAATAGATTCATATTACATGAACGTAATTAAAATTTAAAATTCTATTTTGTTAAGTTAATAAAATATTCAACGAGCAATAAAATACTTAGATATGTTGATGAGCTCGCTGAAGTATTTCATTGCTTGATAAATAATTTCCTCAGACGTGTTAATTTATTTATGTATTTTCATAATGACCCAGTTTTAAATAAACAAGGAACTAGGTATAGGGGTATACATCTAAAACTTCAAAGTAGTACGATAATAATTGCTTTCAAATTATTTAGAGTAAAGAGTATAACAAACATACATATTAATAAGTGTATTTATTTATATAAATATACTAAGATAAAAATGATTTTTCAGGGACTGGAAATTCAAGCATCCACTGGGCATGACCAAAAGAAAAACTTACAGCATTCGCACAGCCAAGGTCGGCAAGAATGGGCTTTTCTCCAAGGAAGTTCTTTACACATTATTCTTGTCTAATTTGCTGTCACTCATCATTGGCACTGGTTTTGGGTAATTATTGAAATAAAAATAAATAATGATAGTACCAGTATATCTTTAATAAAATTCAATTAAGCTAATAATATAATTTATATTTATCTTCAACAGAGTATGGCTGACCAGACGGGGACTGATGATGACACGTGTGGCTATTGAGTGAGCTAGTCAATAAGTGACTTGTATAAGGATCAATTGTAAGGATGACAAGAATGATTTTGATTATCGGGGTAGAAAGACTGACGAAAAGGATTTTTAGAACGAGCCTAATTTTAAATACAAATAATAAATTAAATATATAAGATTTAATCACGTACACATCACGCTCTTGTCCAGTGTTCACAATATTAATTAATATTATTATTAATTACATTTATTAACAAGATACATACTAACTTAAAGTATACAAAAAGTATAAAAAAAAAAATATTTATATATTTCTGAAGTCTAGATAATTTCTACCTTTGGTACGATGTAATTGCTGTGAGGTTATTGAGTGATATTAAGAGTACGAGAAGAATATAATAGTGAGCGTGTCCATTTTATACTGTTTCTAAAATATTTCTATCTACGTAGAGTGTAGATTTATTAATGTATAATTAGAATAGTGTGTTAGAGTACTATCGATCAGAGGGAGTTTTTCTAAAACAAAAAGCTACTGCTTAATTCGTCCATCATTAGTCCAGACTTTTTACCTTTTCTCACTATAAATTAATATCAATAAATAAAAATATCAAAATATAAGAATTTATTTTGACAATAAAAGTGACATTTGAAATGTCGACATAAAAAGTATCAGTAAATTTTAATACATTTTTTCTCAATGCGGCTCCGTACTCAATTGTCGATGGGATTTAAAATATTTAAATAAACATATATAAATAAATATATACATATATATATTCAATCGTGAAAAAATCTCTCAGTGATCAGATATTTCCATTATTTTTAAAATTAAATATGTAACCTACTGTACTTGTAGTGTAGGTGTTTAATATTGAAAAATTGTTTTATTTTATTGTTTTATTATATATTGAATTGGCTATTTCGCTATCAATATTTAATAAGAGAAATTTTAATTACACCCAGTTGTAGGTTTTTAATTATCTAATTAAAACTCTGTATCCACATATGAAAAAATTTTTATTACTCTATTTGTGTTAAATATATTCTAATAAGATTTATAATTATAATATTGAATAAAAAGTTTTGTAAATTTATATTAACATTTTAAGTTATTTGTTTTAAATCCACAAATTTTTAATAATTTTAGTTAAATAATACTTAAATAATTAATGAGTTATTAATACTCAAAAATAACATAAAAAATTTTTTTAATTTTTATTACAAATTAAATGATATTGAAATTTAAAGACATCTGATAATTTTTTCAATAAATAAATTATAACAAGAGAAATTTATTTAAAAAATTTCATTTTTAGAAGATCTAAAAAATTGTGAGTGCAATTTTTTTAAAAATAATTGTCTAAATCTAGTTTATTTTTCAAGAAAAATAAATAAATTGTCAATTGTCATCAAATTATGAAAATTAAGTTAGCCGACATTTAAAAACTTTTTGATTTAATTTTTTTGAAAAAATGACTACAAAAAAAAAAGAAAAAAATTTTCATTTGTAAAAAACTTTAAAAACTGTAAGTGCAATTTTTAAAAAATATTATTTTGTTCTAATTTAATTATTAAAAAATATCAAAAAATTAAAAACGTCGACTAACTTTAGTATCATAAATTAATTATGAAAAAAATATATTTTTTATAAATTTGCTCTTGTAACTTTTTTAAATTTTTAGATGTGAAATTTTTTTATTAAAATTTTTTCATAATAATTTATTTTTTATAAAAAAATCTAAAAAATTGACAAATTTGTTGATTTAAGTATTAAAATAAAGAATTTTTTTTACCAAAAAAATTATTAATTAGAAATATATTTATATTTTCCCGCTTTTTTCCGACGCGTGACGTTGCGCAGTATTTTACAGCTTCTATCCGCCAGATGTCAGTAAATATTTTTTTAAAAGTGAAAAAAGAATTGGACATTTGGAGCTCGGAGATGAGTAGAGGTGTGTGTTAATAAATCTAAGATCTACGATGTGTTTGTTAAGTAGCAATAGCAGTAACAGTAATTACCTGATTATCTGCATCTGTACCAGCATAAACATGCGTCGCGTATGTTAATCACCTGAAATAAGATGTAATAAGGAAAATACTTTGAGCAATAACCTGGATGTATTAAATATAAATATAAGTGTACGTTCAATAAAAAAAAAAAAAAAATAAAAATGAGTTGGCTGAGAAACAGCCCTTTGAGAAATAGTTTAAATAAACAATGGTCCAGAGATTCACCGCCCAAGGATGCTGATCCTAGTGCTTGCTATGACAGCTTTTGCAAGCACTGGCAGCAAACAAATGAAATTATTAAGCAAACACGAGTAAGTTATGTCAATTTTTGGTCAACACCTTTTGTTGACACCCACGCACTTGACACTATTCACTATTATTACATATACTATTTACCATATAAACAGTATATACAATCCGATAATTCTCATGCTGTCAGTTACTAACCTTGAATTTATTATTTACTTTTTACCAATTTACAGTCATCAACAAACTTGCCTGTCTACGACGACGTAGTTGCTGTCATAAATCATATCGATCAAATGATAACGCTCCTGCTAGTTGAATTCCGCAGCAATTTTAATTTTAAAAACCAACAATTGTCTGCGTCATCACACTCACCTTGCTTGGAATACTTGTTGAGCGAAAACTTGCTCGACATTGTTTATGATTGGAGTCTCAATGTTGGGAGGTATAATCTTCCACTAGAAATTTTTAATTAATTAATTAAATATTTTTTTTATGATACTGAAAGCAGAAGATGTATTTTAATTTTTATTGTACTCAAATCAGCAGACGTTCAACAATTTTTTTATTATTTAAATTAGAGCTGAAAAATATTTTTAAAAAATTTTTTTAAATATTTTACATGTGGAGTTTTTCTTCTAATTAAAAAAAAAAATTGTCTGCTAATTTTAGTGTAATTAAATATTTTTTTTGTTTTGTTTAAATAATGACTTATTGTTCGAACAAATCGTTTCGAATAATCCCTATTGTTCGAAATTTAACAAGAAATATGGAAACAAGTGAAGTGTGTTATTTATTGTATAAATATCACATGGATTTAGACATGACCTCAGACAATAGGAATTTAAATGATCAAAACAAAAAAGTTACATTTAAAGACTTGGTGATTTAAAAATTTAAATGCCATTTATAGTCAGTATATTTTTATTTTATAATATTATTATCAATTTTTTATATAAAATAAAATTTTTATAAATTCTTCAAATTTTTATAACAAATAAAAAATCATAATAAATTATTAATATTAATAATAATAAAAATTATTATTATCATAAAATAAATTATAAAAAAATTTTTTTTTAAATTCACACTTATAATTTTTTAAAATTTCTACTTGTTAAATTCTATTGCTAAATTTTCTTCATTACAATTCAATTATTTTAAAAATTAAAAAAATTTTGATGTCTGATAAATTCAGTAACACATCATAAAATTGATAATCATCTTATGTCTACTGTTTTAGTATTGTTACTATTTTCTAAACAGTTAATTTATCATTTAAAGATTACAAATATCTCATATTTCATGTATCATAGCCGTAAGTGTAACTTGCATCGTAGTGTAATTTGCACTTATAAAAATATCAATAACTCAGTTTAAAGTACTTTCTGTTTATGTATATGTAATTAAAGTAGAAAGCATGAGATATTAGTCATTTAAATAAAATTATGCAGTCAACAATTTAATTACTCATATTTTTATGTTAATTCGGGTTTTTAAGTCCATGAGCGATTAGATTAGTAGTAGTATAGTTTCAAGGCATATATGATAAATATGAAGCGACGACCTCATAAATAAGTTTAATTTAAATATTATCAATTACGAAAAAAAAAGATGATAACTCTTTCTATAATTAATTTCTTTATTATCAATTAAAAGTGACAAACTTTATTTTCCGTAGTTAAATTTTTTTTTATTTCATAATTAAAAAATTACGTGATTAAATTGTTGAGGCATTTAATAGTGTTTATTAAAAAAAAAAAATACTGATGTTTATTTATTTTTTTTTTTTTTTTTTTTTTTTTTATAGGTACACGAGTTCCATAAGATTAGAGTTAATAAAATTATTTGAATTAATAATAACCTTTAATGGGCCTTTAATAGGCCACGAGCCGATAGCAAGGCCATTGTTGAAATTATTAGAAAATTTTATCGATGATATGTTGCCCTGTGACATAGAAAAAAAATTAATAATGTTACTTAATAGTATTTGTGTAGCTTTAATGCAGAATTTAGCATTATTAGACGTTTTTTTTCATCCACACGCCGAGAATGAACAACGCAAGTAATAAAACAATTTATTATCTTTATCTACATAACAATGAAATTTCAGTAAATACTATAAGATAATATTTATTTATGTTGAAGGTTCATTATTTTTACACTATTGTTACCGCATGTTCATCGAGAAGGACCAATCGGACAGCAGGCGCGCGATGCAATTCTACTTTGCATGGCTCTGTCAAAAAAAAATGACCAAGTAGGAATATACTTATCCGAAAATTCAAACGTCTGTCCAGTTCTAGCTACCGGAATAAGCGGACTTTACTCGTTATTACCCCGAAAGCTAGAGATTGAGTATGAAGACTGGCACAGGTTGACTCCGGATGATGTCAACGATATTCCGTCACTGGAGCATTTGATGCAATGCTTCGAGTTTTGTAATGCCGTATCACAAATAACTCATTCGTCCGTTCAAAAACAGCTACTAGAATATCTCTATCAAGGATTTTTAGTTCCTGTTTTGGGTCCAGCACTTTTGCAAGTATGTCATTTTTTATGATATTGAAATCAGTAGACATTTGATAAATTTTTTCATTATTATAACAAATTAATTTTGACAAAAAAATAACTACTTTTAAAAATTCTTACTTATACACAGAAAAAAAATTAACTTGAATCTAGTAAATAATTTTGAAAAATTTAAAAGGAAAAAAATTTATTTATTAAAGTAACAAAATTCTTAAACTAAAAAATTTTTGTAATTATTTACAAGTGGAGTCAACCCCATTTTTGGCCATAACTAGGTAAAAAATTATCATTTTTTTATTCTGCTTATTTTTATGGCGAATTTATGATAAAAAATGTCGTAAAAGGAAAAAATAAAGATTTTGATGGCTTTTTTGCATTTAAAAGTTTAAAAAAATTTTGGCTTTCATGGTTTTGAATAAAATTCCTATTTTATCTTTTTTTGATGTTGATACATTTTTTTTTGAAAAGTTCATAAAAAAAAAAAAATTGATCAATTTGATCAAGAAAAAAAAAAAACAAAAAAATATGACCCAGTATGGGTGACCCCACTTGTAAATAATTACCAAAATTTTGCTGAATTTAAATAAATTTAACTGAACTCAAGAATTTTTCTCTTGATTCAAGTTAATTTTTTTTTGTATAATTATTTTTAATTTGTAAGAGTGGAATTTATTTACTAAATTTTTTTTTATAATTTAATTATTATAAAAATCTAAAAAGTAGTTAAATTTCTGTTAATTTAAGTATCATAATTTTTTAACAATAAATTTTTTTTCTTCAAATTTATTCGATGACTTACATATGTTTATTTTTATTTAGACTTCTCTTGATGAATCCATCGCTGCTACTGCATATTTAGATTTATTTTTTCGATCGACAACGAATTCGGGATTGTTGCGTGTTTTAGTTAAATTTTTATTAGAAAAAAATTATGATGGATGTCGTATACTGGATACATTAATTCAAAGAATCTCAACAAGATCTAGGGTAAATTTTGTTTATAACCACCAACTTACCATTAATAATTTATAATAATACAGACAATTATGGTTAATTGCAGTTGTGTATAGTAACTCTAGCATTTTTTGAAACACTAGTAGACCTGAATTGCGAAGATATAATGCTAGAGTTATGTTTATCAGCATTATCACCATGCACACACGTAATGTTATCCCAGCGACGTAGACTGCGTGACTTTGATTTATTTGGTAACACAGCTAAAAAATTTTTATCATTGCGTCCAAATTGCTGTTTATCATGGCCTCTCACATCGACCGTTTCTTCATCGTCTTCTTCAAATTTATTCGAACCTAATAATTTAACTTCTGCACCAACAGCAACAACCACAACAACGTCTATGCCAAGTACAAATTTAAACTCACTGAGTTTCTCCGGATTTAATCCCAATGAAAGTCTCTACGGGAATTATTTTGCGTATTTATTTGACGCTAGGCAGAAAATAGTCGCCTGTAATCTAGCGTGCGCAAACTGGTCGTCAACTTACGACGGAGTTGACGAAGACCTCGACAAAGATAATGAAGAAGACGAAGACGATGAAAATGAGGAAGAAATAAAATTAAAAGTACAACTTAATCATATGCAAAAATTATTTAAAAATTTATCTAATAATGATATTTTAGATAGCGTTAAATCGTTATTGGATTATGATGAAAACAATCATGTCAATTATAAAATAAGTGATATTATTAAATTAAATGAAGATGATGATAGTAAAGAAGGTATTGATGAAACAGATAAAATACAAAATAATGAGGTCAATAAAGAAACTCTTGAGTCTGATATTATAAGCTTATTAAACGAACAAGTAGATGTAAGAAATAAAGATAGTGCAATAAGCAAAACTGAGGATTACGATAATCATAAGCCAGCAATTAATGAAGAGCCGACAAAAATTGACCCAATGTTTTCGATGGGCGAAAGCAGTGGATACGAAAGTCTTGCGATGAAAAATTCGTCTGAAATGTCCTCAATTGAAGACGATAATAATGACGAATTTGAAGATAAAAATAATGAGCTATCTGTCGCTGAACAACGGAATGACAGTGTCATAATAAATAAAACGGAAGCTAACAGTGATAGCTGCAGCAGTAAAGGAGCTGTGAAAAAAAAAGTTGTGCAGGATGATTACTTAAACAGTAAACCTGACATTGGAGTCTTTTTGGACGTTCTTTTGAAGAAATTAGAGAGCATGACTAGCAATAATTTATATGTTAATTTACACTTGACTGGTTTAATCAGCAGGCTGGCTATTTATCACCAACCGTTGTTACAATCATTTTTATTGAATCCGTCTTTGGTGTTCCAGCCTAGTATCAGATCGTTATTTCAGGTAAAGTGAAAGGACGGTTTTTTTATACTCAGAAGTGCTCTGAATTTTTTGCTATTAATTTAATTAAATAATATTTTTTTTTTTATCACAGATTTTAGCTTCTTTGAAACACAAGATGGACAAATACTTATCAAAAGTTGAGAATGTCGATGAATTAGTTAAGCAAGCGCGCATGTTCTTAATAAATCGTGAGTTTAGAATTATTGGCGCTAAAAATAATCCTTCCATGTCGAATTTATCAACGCCGATGATGAAAAAAGAATCATTCAGCCAAGATTCTTTTATAAGAAGTAAGTTTTTTAATAATAATGATTATTGTAATAATAAATAACAACAATTAATAATTAATAGTGACCAATTTTTTATATTACGGCGAAAGTATTAGTCGTATAAAAAAATTTTATAAATAAAAGTTATTCAAAATTTAATTTTTGAAAAAAGGTCCCTTATAATTTTTCGTTAAGACTAATAAGAAAAACGCAGTTTCAAAATTAAGATTTTTATAATCAGCACAAATTTGAATCATTTAATATAATTCTCAATTTTTGAAATTGCACGCCTTATAGCGCGTGAGATTGTGCTTTACACTAGACTCGTCAAGGTCAAGCAATTTTGTGATCTTTAAATGCCTATATCACAACCACATTGGACTTATACAATAATATAAGTAGATGTACACCGAGAAAATACTTAAATTAAACCATCTTTTACTTGGACGTAAAATTTTAAGATTATTGGTTTTTTGAGTACATTTTATTTTTTTAATTAGAATAAAATTGCAAGTGTCAATAACTGGGTCTTTTATCTTACTTGTTATATAAAAAAAACCATAAGAGACATTTTTCATAAAAAATAAAATTTTCCAAAATTTTTTCATAAAAATTTTTTTTTAAAACTAATATTTTCGGCAAAAATCTTCATTCGAGTCAGTTTGATTAATAAAAAATTTTTTATTTTACAGATGAACCAAAAAGACGTAGTTTGACTTCATCATTAACGCAAATATTCAAGTTTGGAAGTAACAGTCCTCCACAAAGTTTAAAAAGCGTAACTTCAGAAGATAGTCCTGAACAAAACAACGATTTCAGCTTCAAGTATTAATTCATTTTCTAGGCCTATTTATTAATTATTAGCTACTCGTCTTTAAAAGTTAATGATGATGATGGTAATTTTTCTTCTTCCAGATACCCAGTCGTAACACCCACGCAACACGTCGTAATTTGTGCCGTTATTATGGACGAGTGGCTAAAAGAACTTGCGGCTATCACGCAAGAACATTGTGTGTTATCATTAAATAGTTGGATATAACATTAACTTATAATAAAAAAGAAATTTATATGTGTAAATTACTAAAATGTATATACAATAATACATATACAAATTTATGTAAAAATTATATTAAGGAATAGAAAAGAAGAAATAAAAAATATTTGTTATTAATTTAGTTTTATTTATTTTAACAAAACACACTTTTAAAACAAAAACATTAATTTTCATATAAATTACTTCATTTATGATTTATATATATATATATTTATATTTTATACAATTCTACATAATAATTATTTAACGTAAATTACACATTTATTTTATTTATACAATATTTTCATAAGCTTTTCAATCTATTTTTTTTTTATAAAATTTTTACTTAAATTATTAGTTTCGCTTTTTTTATAATTTTATTTTGGCAGTTTTTTTTTTTTCGTTTAATTTTTTATCTTTTTTTTTCTTTTTTAGGAATGTATTGAAAATATTATGAAGGAATCTTCTCTTTATTTTTCTTATTCACACAAGTTA
Source organism: Cotesia congregata (assembly GCA_905319865.3). Lineage (NCBI taxonomy): Eukaryota > Metazoa > Arthropoda > Insecta > Hymenoptera > Braconidae > Cotesia > Cotesia congregata. The sequence goes on along the minus strand of CAJNRD030001117.1, from coordinate 5,362,863 downwards.
TCTCTGACGTATTTTTCTTCTTTCATGTCACATATGAACTACTTTTGGCGTGCTAAAACAAAGTAATTAAAAATATTAATAAATGACACTGAAGTTGACAGACATTAGAAATTTTTTTAGAATTTTATATCAATGAAATTATTATGAAAAAAATTGAATTCAAAAATTTCACATTTGAAAATCATTAGTTAAATTATAAGAATTGTAAAAATTAACAGCTGTCAGCTAACTTCAGTATGATAATTAATCACACTAAAATAACCTAACCACAAAGAAGAAATATAACCTCAAAAATTACCTTTTACCCCACAGCCAATTTAGTAATACGCTCGACTGACTTTGAACGTCGCGTGCTGCAAAATAAACAAACCAATTACCTTAAACATCAGTAACTCATAATTAATTAAACAACATTAATCCTTCAGTACCTATGGTATGAGAATTTTACTCACGCGCGGTTTCAATCTTAATTATTTTTTTAAATTCAAACGGAAAGACCACTTGAAATTTTTTTTACCTTCCGAAAATTTTATATTCTTTTTAACTGTTTATTAAAAAATTACTTATTTTTATTATAAATAAAAAAAATTTTTTTTTTGAAGACTATATATATGAGATTTCTTCTTATAGCGAGAGAATTAAAGGTTGTTAAAAATCGAGCTGTTCGGCTCCCTACGATGTAGATCGGCTCTTTTCGGTAAGCGCTCCGCCGCCATATTTGTTTAAATCGTATGTTAATTAAATGTGAGATTTTTTCTCATGGCGAGAGTAAAGAAGGTGAGCCGAATAACGTGAGTACCAAAGGGTTAATAAATAAACAAACAAATAAATAGTTAATTAAAATAAAACTAGCAATAGTACATATACATACAGACGGTATATTTAGCATTGATGAGTCTCGCAGCGGCATCTGGTGGCAAAGTACTAAGCGCTTCTTTGTGAGCAATTAATGACATTTGTTGTGTGTGTCTCAATTCACGTTCATCCTTAAGCCTTATATCTTTACGATGACCAACATTATGTAACTGCGTTAACCTACATAATAATTCAAATATGTATCTAGCTTACAGCAAACTAACATGATATTAAAGTTAGCAGTATTAACCATTGTTTAATTTTTTTTTAACAAACAAATTTATTTTTAAAAAATTGCTCTCATAATTTTTTTTGATTTCTACAAGTCAATTTTTTTTTCTCTCATAATTTGTTTGTTAAAAAAAATAATTAAATATCTACTAAATTAATTTTCATCAAACTACCTAATTAACAATCACTACTTCTAATAAAAAAAAAATAACTTACTTTTCAGCCAGGATTTCTTTGTCCTTAACCTCAGATTGGGAAGAAACGGAAGCAGCGTCAGTCTCTTGACTAGCGACACTATCAGCATCATCTTCAAGCTTGGAAGTACCTGGAGTAAATTTCCTAAGCTCCTCATTAACTCGAATTGCATTAGATAACCTCAATTGCAAGGTGTCTCGTTCCTCCAACAGCTGCATCAACTCGTGAGTCAGCTCTTCACACCTGACGTCACGCTGATGCAACATATAGAGAGCGACATCTAGCTCACTAGAGCCCAACTCGCTTTTTTCCTCCATTTTGCTCAACTCCGCCATATTTATATCTCCAAAGTCTTTATTCTGCTTCATCAGAGCCAGCGTCAGCTGATTCTTCTCCTGATACAGCGTATCAATTTTATTTTGCAGTTCTTGAATTATTACTGGATACGTACTTTCATTTAATATATACTTCAAGTCTTCTATTTCTTCATCTTTAACATTGAGCTGGTTTTTAACCTGATCTATCGCTTGTTTGCTTTCCAGAACCGTGTTCTGAAGACTATCCACCGTTTGCTGATGCTCGGCTTTTATTTCACCGATTTCAGCCTCCAAACCGCGTATCCTGGATATTTCTTCCGTCAGTTTTGTAATTTTTTTAACAGACAAACTCGAAGATTCTTCATAATCAGCAATCACGTGGTTCAGCCTAACAATTTCTTCATTACACTCTTGAACCTGCCGCTGCAGCTCCGCAATTTTATCATCCCGCTCTCGAATTTCTACCCTCAAATTTCCAATAAGTACTTCATTATTATTAATAGTCTCTTTGAGTAATTTATTTTCTTCCTCATGGACACCCGAGCTAGAAACAGTTTGACTTAATTCCTCGAGTTGGGACTGCAACGAATTTATTTCTTCTATTTTCTCCGTCAACTCTTTTCTTAACTTACTACTAACTTCCTCTAACTCGCTGTCTCTCTCCAGTAACCTGGAATTCAGATTGCGTATTTCTGCATTTAAATCATCAATACTCAATTTATCTATCTCAAGTGTCTTGATATACTGCTTCAAGTCCGCAACTTCTTGGACCCTCACGTCCAATAACTCAGTAACGTTAGCCATTGCGTCGGTAATTTCGGTCAATTTGCTCTCCGTCTCCTGAGAACTCTTCAAACAGTTGTCTCTCTCCTTCTCCAACTTAGCTAAATCTTCCTCTAAACTTCTTATACGCAAGTCCTTCTCCGTATACTCAAGAGATTTCCCGGAGACTTGGCTCGCTAAAGAGAGCAGAGACCGCTCAACCCTGGTTTTCTCGACACTCGCCCCTTCGAGGTCATCCAGACACTTGATTTGCACACTCTCGCAAACCTGCAAGTGCTTTTCATGTCCTACTTTGAATTCTTCAAACTCTCTAACTTTTACCTTCAGAACTTCTATTTCTTCGGTCTTTAACCTTATTTCATCGGCCAATTGATCACAACTAACTCTCAGTCGGTCTCTTTCTTCATTCACCGCCTCCAACTGTCTCTGCAATTCCCCAAGACTGTTTTCAATTTGTAAAATATTACTATCACGCTCTGCAAGTTCTTTCGTCGCTCTTTGCAACTTGGAATAGCTTTGATAAATTATTTCATTTAATTCCTGGATAGAATGCAAAAGATTATCACGCTCGAACTCTAGTTGATCTTTCAGCTCAACTTGAGCCTTGAGAGCAGCTTCAACTTGCTCGAATTGTCCCCTTACCTCGCTTACTAGGGTTTCTTTGACGGCCACTTCGGAATTCAAACCTTCAACTTGGGAATTTAATTTACTTATCAGCTCTCCGTCCGCCTTGATTCTCCCCTCCAGTTGCTGTACCTTTAACCTTTCTTCTTTCAAAGTACTCTCAAGATTTTCTTCAACATTCTCTTTGGTCTCCGTCACCTCGCTTAAATTGTCCAAGCAACTTTTCTCTTTAGTAAAAGACTTTTCTAACATATCGTAGAAATTAACCTTCATACCCTCCGCTAAATTTCTCGACTCCTCAATCTCCTTTTTCTGGATACTCAGTTCCATTTTCTCGCGCTCAATAAGCCGCCTTAGCTCCTCATTTTCATTCGACAACAGCTCTAAATTTTCTTGCAGCTCATTTATTTTCTCCTTACACTTTTCGCACTCCTCACCGTGCTCATGCGAGTCATCGATTTTCTCCCCACTTCCCTGAGCTCTAGACTCCAGCAGATGAATTTTATTGCTCAGTTCTTTATTTCTAATTACCATTACCTCAATATCCCGATCTTGTCTTTCCTTCATCTCCAAAAAGCTTTCATTAGCCGCCGTCAGAACATCAATGCGCTTCAACAAATTATCCCTTTCTCCAGCAATTTTCTCACACTCACTCTTAGCTTTACTCAAATTTTGCTCCAACTGGGTCACTTGGCTCTTCAGCTCCTCCTCAATCGCCGAATCCAGATCGCTAAATTTATTAGAATTCATCTGGAGCTTCAATTGCTGGGATAAATTGTCATTGTGAATCTTAAACTCCTTGACTTTCTTTATCAACTTGGCATTTTTAATCTGCATCGCCTTGAACTCATTGCTCAATCGAGATTTTTCGTCCTCCAGATCTTTTATTGTGTCCTGCAGCTCAGCTATTTTAGCTTGCATCTGAGTTTCTTGGGTGCAAAAAGGCGTGATTTGCACACCTGGTATCTCCGCTTCTTGCGCGTTCCAGCCCCATTCTTCTTCATCGCCAAGTTTTACATCAGGTTCTTCAACCTGTTCTAAATTCTGTACTATTTCTTCTTTAACGACTTCTGGTTCTTGTACAGCCGCCATAGACTCAACTTTGGCTGTCATTGATAACCTTTCTCGACTCATTACCTCAATTTGTTCTTCTAGATCCTTATTCCGTGCTTTAATCTCTGTCATAATTAAAATTTCTTCTTCTAGTTTACTATTTTTAGTTTTAAGATCTTCAATTACCGCAATTTGTTCTTCTAATTTTTTATTTTTACTCTGAAGATCTTCAACTAGTGCAATTTCTTCTTCTAATTTATGATTTTTACTCTTAAGTTCTTCAACTACTGCAATTTGTTCTTCCAAATCCTTCTTTTGCATTTTAAGCTCTTCAACAAGTGCAATTTCTTCTTCTAATTTACTATTTTTAATCTTAAGTTCCTCAACAACAGCAATTTGTTCTTCCAAATTCCTATTTTTCTCCTCAAGTTCTTCAACAACCCGAACCATTTCTTCCAACTTCACCTCATTATCCTTCAACAATTCATTCTTCCTCTCACACTCTTCTTGAAGTTTACCCTTAACCTCTTCCAACTCTCTAACCTTCTTCTCATAATCAAGCTCGGTGTTCTCTAACTTCTCATTCCATTGTGCGTGTTTGGACATCAGCATCCCATTCTCGGTCCTCAGCATCTGGATGGTATTTAAATGCTCTAGGTACTCACCCTCCATGACCTGCATTCTGACACCAAGCTCCCGAGCCTTTTCCCTGGTCTCTTCAAGCTCGTTGTCTATTTCTTCTCTACTCCTCGAACTCTCTGCTCTAACCATTTCCAACTCTTCCACCCGTTCTTTCATTTCTTCTCTAAGTCTCTCGTGTTCTTTCTTGGTCGCCGTCAGCTCTCGAATATTTTCCTGCAGTAACGTCTCCACTCTTGTGAACTCAAGCTTTAAATTTTCATGCTCGGCTCTCAAAGCTTCAAGCTCTTCAACACTATTCTTCAGCAATCCATCCAATTCCTCAGTCTGGTTGTTCTTCTCAACTAATTCTGCTTCAAGCTTGACCAACTTTTCATTCACCAGAACTTTTTCTTTAGCTTCATTCTCCCACTTTTCATCATACTCACTCAATTTCATCTCATACTCCTGACACTGTATAGATTTCTTCTTTAAATTCGCGGCAATGATTTTCATTTTCTGGAGCTGGCTCGAGCTATTATTATTCGCATCTTCAAGCTGACGTTCTAATTGGAAAATTTTATTCTCCAATTCAATCTTGACCTCCTCCGTTAAATTATTCCCAATTAATTTCTCTCTATCACTCAAAGCTGCTCTCAAATCCTCGATTTCTTTTAATTTCACCTCCAAATCTTGAGTAGTAGAATCCAACTGGTTCCTCAACGCATTTATTTCATCAACATGCGTGATTTTAATCTGCTCCATCATCCGATTTGAAGAATCAATCTGTACCTTTAAATTCTCCGAGTACTCTGATTGATTCCTCAGCTGCATTTTAACATCATCAACAATTCTAAAGTTTTCTTCCAACTCAGCCTCTCTTCCACTTAATTCTCTCTTTAATTCCTCAATTTGCGCCAACAACTCCTGAATTTTAATCAGCAGACTCTGGTTCTCGTTCATTTCTTCCTTGATCCTATCTTCCAGAACAGACTTATCAGCATAGATCGACTCCATAACTTCCTTGTCAGCCATCATCTGGTTCTTCATCATCTCCATCTCTTGCGACATCTGATCAAGCGACCGGATTCTTTCATCCTTTTCGCTCAGCATTTCTTCTAGCATTCCCTTTTCCCTGGACATTGACTCGATAATCTCCTCGCTCTCCTTAACCCTGTGTCTCATAATTTCCAACTCATGATTCGCGTCATTGAAAACTTTCAACTTGCCTTCGCTTTGTCCAAGCTGGTCCTCCAGGATCTCTTTGTCCTTCAAAATAGACTCAATCATCTCGTCCTTCTCCGCTAACTTACTCTTAACATTCTCCAGCTCTCTGTGCAAGTCATCGATAGCCCTCAACTCGTTCTCCTTGACCTGTAATTCTTCTCTCAGGATTTCTTTTTCTCTGCTCAGTTCAACGATCTCGCTATCCCTGTCAGCCAGTTTGGTCTTAAGAGCCACTAATTCATTGTTCAAATCTTCAACGACTGTTACTTTAGCTTCCAAAGCTTCTTTCTCGCGAGTCAGCGACTCTATTAGATTGTCATTAGAGCTCAAGTCATTTTTCAACATGTCAATTTCTCTCTCTAAGTCGGTAATTACCCGTAATTTATCTTCACTATCCTTTATTTTGTCCTCCAACATCATTTTTTCGTTAAATATTTCATTGAATTTGGCTTCAATGTCAATAAGTTTACTGTTCAAACTATCTATTTCTTCCGCCAACTCGTTTAATCTCTCTAATTTACCTTGGTTTTCGCTTACTTCGTCCCTCCACTTACTCTCAAGGGTTTCTTTTTCATTTAACATTGACATTAAATTAGCTTCTTTCTCCCCCATCTCGGCCTTCAACTTGTAAATTTGATTATTCAAGTCCTCAATCACCCACATTTGCTCATTATTTTTAACAGTTTCCTCATGAATTTTCCCCTCAAGCATTTCTTTTTCCTTCAAAAAGGTCTCGATAACCTGCTCCTTATCCAGAATTTTATTCGTCAAATTATCGATCTTCTCAACCTTGTCATCACTTCCTTCTCGCAGCAACTTCATACACTCTTCTGACTTCTCCTCAATCTTTAAATTCAATTCCTCGATTAATTTTTTTCCCTCTTCAATTTCAAGCTCTCTTAATCTCAAACTTTCTTCAAGACTTTCGATCCTCGACTTATCTAAATCCGATTGATTTTTCGTATCTTCAAGCTCGCTGTTCAGCCCACTCATCAACTTTGTCAGCATATTTACATCTTCATCATACTTAAGATTTAATTTACCGACAATATTTTCTTTCTCACTGTTCAGACTCTCCAGTTGCGCTTTTAACTCCTCGATAACTTTGTTTTTCTCTTGGACCTGCTTTTCAAGCTTTGAAACAACGGAGTCATGGTCATCCAACCTTTCTTCCAGGGAAGAAATATCACCAGCGTCAATTTTGATCAACAAATCAGTCAACTTGCCCTGAATTTTCGTACAGTTGTCGATTAATCCTTCATAATGATGAAGCATTTTATTTTTCTCCGCCAACTCCATTTGGTTGTCGGACAAAAGCAACTGAATTTCATCAATAAACACACGCTGTTCCTCATTCAATTGCTTTAAATTAACAATCTCTGTTTTAAGAGACATCAAAGCAACTTCTTGGTCTTCAGTACTCGCCGAACTTGAAAAGTTATTTAATTTTTCTTCTAACAAGACTTTTTCCTGCATCGCTAAATTGAATTTATCTTGCAGGTCGTTCAATTTTGCCAACATATCGTTGTCAACAAAATCTGTTTCATCAGTCTTGCTACTTTGCTTGTGAAGTACTTCTAATTGTTCTTCTAAATCGACGACTTTCAATTCAGCGGTAACTCGTAAATTTTCGCATTCAGAATTTTCGGATTTCAATTTCAGCGATTCTTGTTTAACTTCGTCTAATTCTATAAAAAAAATCATTTTAAATTAATTAAAAAAAATAAAAAAAAAAAAAAAAAAAGAGGCGCCTAGGGAAGCATACAAGGGTCTTGTTAGTAGTATTTAAAAACGCAGTAATCGTCGTCGCGACTACTGTCACTGAAAAGGATAACCTACAAAAGCTTGCATAATAAATATTAAATATTCACCTTGAGCAAGGTCTAACTTTTGACTTTCCAAAAGCGATATCGTATCAATGTGCTCTTGAATTAGTAGTTTCTGTTTATCAGATTCCTCACTCAATTCACTTATTCGTGTCTGCAACTCTTGATTGGTTGCTAGACAAAAAGTAATAATCTCATAAATGCCTTACATACTGCAGGCTTGTAATCTTTGACAACATTTAAAGTAGGTATCACAATATTCAATAATCTATCACAAGTTCAACAAAAACAAAACAACTAAATACAAATAAATCGCATGTTAACCCATCACCAATTGCGACAACTAACTGGTTATTTCTTTTTTTTTTTTTTTTTTTTTTTTAATTTAGCTAATGATTCCTACCTTTAATGTCATCAAAGTCTACAAGACTCAGCTGCAGATTACCTTTTTCTTCTTCTAAAATTGCAACTTGGTTGATCAAATTTACCACTTGGTCGTTTGGATCCGCAGACTGAAAAATAACACAATAAAATTCACTGAATTTATAAGAAAATTAATTATGCTGAATTTAACAGACATCAAACAATTTTTTTAATTTTCATAACAATTAAATTATAATAAAAAAATTCCACATGTAGAAGTTTTTAAAAATTATAAGGCAAAAGATCCAATTATTGACACTTGCAATTTTACTCTAATTAAAAAAATAAAATGTTCTCAAAAAAACAATTATCTTGAAATTTATAGTTAAAAAATTATCTATATTATTAAGAGAATAAGCGAAATTTTGTGGCCAGGATGGTCATATGATAAAATTGGTTTATTTAGTGAAATTTAATGTCATTGCAAAAGTCTTGACTTGAATTTGTGCCTTTTCAAGGTTTCATTTCAGTCTCACCAATAGTCAATTTTTTATAAGTATTTAGGCTGCATTCGAAAATGCTGTATCTCTAGGTACATAATTAAGAAATGACCTTGTATCTTGTGAACTAATGACATTTTTAAAGATATAAGCTCACCCCGTCATTACACTCATCGAAACCTTTCATTTGAGTACCCACATCAATTTTTCATATATTTATATATATTATATAGATGTACATATGAAAAATATATCAAAAATGCATGTGGATACTCAAATGAAAGCTCTTGATGAGTGTAACATCGGGATGAGCTTATATCTTTAAATACGTCCATAGTTAAAAAATTACAGTACAACTAAAGTCATTATTCAATAAAGCAAAATTCTATTTATTTATACTTCACAAGTCACGGCAGTTAAATAGTGACTGGAAGGTTGCTAGTATTTATTAATTTATTAGAGTTGATTTGTTTTTTTTTTATTAAAATAAAATTGCAAGTGTCAGTAACTAGGCTAGTGTCAATAACTGGATCTTTTACCTTAAATGCAAATTTTTCAAAATATATTTTTTACAATAATTAATTGGTTATAAAAAAGAATTGTCAGATGTCTGGAAATTTTAGTATCATAAAAATTAATTAGAAAATAAAAATTTCTACCTTTTGGTAACTATCCAACCGCTTTTGTAAATTTTTCAACTTGCTTTTATTCTGCGCTTTCATTTTAATCATACTTTTATTCAATTCCTCGAGCTCTTTTTTAAGATTATCTACCTCCTGATTACTTCCTAAAGTTTCATCCGTCTCAGTACTGACACTCTCCTGAGGTTTATGAATTTCTTCTTCGAGTTCATTGATTTTTTTGTCTCTCTCCTCAATATCCGTGATCAAGCTGTCTATTTTTATTTTAAAACTACTCTCAAGCTGGATGAAATTCTCCTGCATATTTCGCATCTCGTCCTTAGTATCAGCAAGTTGGTCCAAAGTCTCTTTGCTCTTCAGTGACAAGTTGTCAGACACCAAAGTGATCGCTTTGGTTTTGGACTCAATCACAGAATCTTTGTTGTTTAAATTGTCTTTAAGATCAACAATCAGAGACTCAAGCTCCATTATTTTATTACTAAGATCAAAGATTTTTTTGTCTTTATCATCAATTAGATACTTAAGATTACTGTCCTCGTTGACTATCGGCTCGCTGTTCAATTGCTGGCGGATTTCTTCGAGCTTTACTTCATCCGCGCGCTTACTTTCGATTAAGTCTTTATTTCGTTGCTCAAATATTTTTCTGTTCTCTTCTAATTTTTGCTGCAACAGGTGACTCTTTGAAGAGGATGTTTTGGTGCCACTGAGCTCGAATTTTGAAGGTGACATTGTTTCGTTTGCTGATGGCCAGTTTGTGTCAGCGCTTCGACGGGATTTTACTTTTGATTTTATTTTTGTTAATTTTTCAGCATATTCCTGGCAAAAAAAAATTTTTTTTTGTAAAATTAAAAATAATTTAATTTAATAATAAAGATTTTATTTTTAAACACTAATAAATCACGTGCTAAATGCCTACAGGGCGTATAATTTTTTTTTTAGTGCCATTCGTTTTGTAAACATGTTCTAAGCCTAAAAATGAAAAAAAAATTTCCAAAGCCAAAAAGGCGTATAATTTTAAACTTTTCGCTAAGAAAATAAAAAATTTTATAAAATCGGGAAGTTATTATTTTTACCCCGTTTTTCGAAAATAAAGTTTTTATCAGATCTATATTCAGTTCAAAAAATTTATTTGACGATTGGTTGGTAATTTCTTCTTTATAATAAGATGTTTTTCACTCTATATATACATATTATGAATTTTAACTAAAATTTTACGCAACAGAATCGATGGTTTGAATTTTTAGGCGAGAGTAAAGCATACCTACGCTCGCGCTTAACGTATACAATTAAACAAAAATATATCTTTTATTGAAGCTATGGCGGGTAAGAAATTATTATAATTATTCGATGTTAAAAAATACAAGAACAAACTAATTTAAAAATACGGAAAGTTTATTGGGGTACAATTCCTGCACCTTCTCTATCTGCATCTTCTACATTTCCGTCCGAAAAAAAGAAATTTATAAAAAACATCAACATTTTAGTACACGAAAAAATTTTTAATTTTAAAATTTAAAATTACTACCATCGAAAATTTTTACTTTTAAAAATTTTTTTTTTATACAAACCTTCTCCGGACAATTTTAAAGACTGTTTTTTGAAATTTTAAAAAATCCTGATTTTTTTTATACGCCCTTTTGGCGTTAGTGCGTCAAAAATTTTTTTTCTGCAGATTTTTACGTTTTTAGCGATTCTCAATAGAATGGCAAAAAAAAAATTTAAAACTTTAAACTTAATTTTTAAATCCAACAGTAAATTAGAATTTCACTTAAAAAAAATACCTGAACAACTTCTTCTTTCTTTTTTAGATCTGACTTATTTTTCAACATAATATTTTTGTAATCCATCAGCGGGGGAGGATTTTCACATTTGTCCCCCAAATTAAAATCACTAGAGCTCCTGTCGTCTTCTTTGTTACTATCCGGTAAATCCGGAGGCTTGTTATCGTTATCGGACATCGTTAGCTGAAGAACAACAAAAAAAATAAGTATCTTAATAAAATTTTTCAAACTCATCTCTAAAACTAAACTAAAAAACAATATTGAAAATAAAATAGTGGCAGTGCTAGCTAATTTTTTTGGTTTCTATTGAAACTAGAAACAAATTCCACATACTGGTCTACATTTTTTCCTTTTTCTCACAATTGCTAATTGGATATTACACCAGTGGGGCTTAATAGTATTACCTTGCATTTAAATATATATTGATCATATATTACTTCAATATTTACATTTATTATTATTATTATTATTTCAATTATTATTATTATTATTTACTCCATTCATCCAACTGTCATTGTTATCACAGATAATTGAATTTGCCAATCAATTACTCGTTTTTAAATATAAAACGTTTATAGAAATAAATTCAATTATTTTCTTCACCACTATACTAATTTTGTCTGAATTACAATTATATATAACTAATAAATTACATAAATATCACAATGATTATTATAACAACAATAATAATAAAAATTTATAAATCTTGATAACCTGAAAGCTGTTACTCTGAAAAACAATTAAATTAGTTAGTAAAAATATTTTAATTGGAAAAAAAAACTTACTTTTTTATTTTTTGGTACTATAAGTAATTTTATCTTTCATTGAAATTATTTTTTTGACAGTAATTTTGTTTTTATATGAAAAAATACGTAACGTTTCAATTTACTTGTGTGATGTGGCTTTAAAACGGAAACTATAGTCATTTATATTATAAAAAATTTCTACAAGAAGTTGCTGTCTTAGTCATTTTGTTACCTTCTGTCGGTAAGCTAGTTTCCACAATAAATAATAACAATAAACATATTACACAAAAAAAGTGACGTTTAGTACATTCCAATTTTCAGGTTATAATTTATATTTATTTATGACAATCAATTAGAAAATTAATAATTAACATGTCTGTTGCTTTGACACAATTAACGCATTCATTGAGCAATAAAACAAAATATATTACTGAATTGAAAAAAACTATTTTACGTCCATTAATACAGTGTAACTATTTTTATTAATTAGTTGATAATACTCAAATTGAGAGATATCAGATTAATTAATGACAATTAAGTTAGCCGACATCTAAAAAATTTTTTTTTTTTTTCTTTATTTAAAAAATTATTTCAAAAAAAATTTCATTTATAAAATTCTAAAAATATAAATGTAATTTTTAAAAAATATTTTTTTCAATTTAATATATAAAAAAAATTAAAAAATTGAAAACGTCTAACTTTAGTATTTAATTATAATACTGACATCAGCTGACATTTGAAAATTTTTTTTAATTTTATAAAAAAAAAATTATTTTTAAAAAGTTTGCACTCGTAATTTTATTTAATTTATAGATGTGGAATTTTTTTATTAAAATTTTGTTATAATAATTTAATTGTTATAAACATAAAAAATTCTAACAAATAAATTATGGCAAGAAACATTGATTTAATAAATTCATTATAAATACAATTTTTTAGATCTAGTTTATTTTTCAAGAAAAATGAAAAAATAATCAAATATCTGCTAATTTAAATGTCATACTACTTAGTTTCTAGTTATTAATTAATTAATTTATTTATTTAATTTTACAGTAGCTGTCAAATCAATAGAACAAGAATATATTGAAGATGGAATCCTGGACCGTATTTCAGAAAAATACAATTTGTCTCAGGAAAATGTCGATGAGTGGTACTCGGTAGTCTTAAAAATCATTAGGACTCATTTGAGATATCCTGATTCGATAATTAAAGTTGATGATTTTAAGAAATGCTTACAAGAATTAAAGTAAGTCATTTATTATAATTTTTTTATTTTTTATTATTTATTAAAAAAACTAGAATAATTAAATTTTTTATTTTCAGTATGGAGAATGAATGCATTGAAGATTTATGTGCAGTACTTTACGGGCAAAAACGACCATTATTAATTACCAATTTATCGGAAAAAATTAAATTCTACCCTACAATAAAATCATGTCGTTGGAGGATAGATATAACAATTTCTACTAGGTAGATATTTTATGATAGTAAACTGATCAACTTATTTTGTAATTATTTTTCTTTTCAGTGTCTTGTCACGTGTAATGGAACCGACAATTTTGATGGAATGGACACTGAGTAATGGTAAAAAATACTTATTTGAATTGAGTCTTTCTAAATTTCATTTGTTGAGGTACACAATATCAACGTTACTGCTAAAGATGTACGATCTTGAAGAACCACCGCAAAAATCTATTCAATAATCTAAGTACTAATTTTTATATTATTATTAAAAATATCTATCTTATAAAATTTATAATAAATTAATTTACATTGAAGGCACGTTAATATTTCTTCCAAATATCTCAAATGTTTTTTTTATCCGTAACTAGACGACCCGGTGAACTTCGTATATCACCTACATATATTTGTGAAAAGTATAGTCAAAACTTAATACAAAATTTTTATTTACATTGAATGTAACACAGTTATATCCTTAATCAATTTAAAACTTTCTGATGTACTACCTACATTTTTTGCTTTTTTTTTGCGGTGCGTAAATATATAAAGATGATTGTTTTCTGACTTATGAACACGCGATGTATAATTTTTCATGCATGAAACAGGGAAACTCCAATTTGATTCCGCAAATTTTCAATGACAGGCCTTGCGATTTATTTATGGTCGTCAGTGCGGTTTGAACGTGAGGTAGCTCGTCGCACATTTGATTGACTTCGACGACCTAAGTCAGGTCGTCGCCTCCTTGGGATTTTGAAACAATAACAATAAAAAAGCTCTTGCGCACTGATAAACTGGTGATAGATTTTATTAATCGGCTTGAAATTTATTTATTTTTATTTCTGGAAACAAAACAGCCCAAAAAGATCGGACTTTACTTCACAGCTAAGATCATTTTGTATTGGAAAACTAAATTGTCGTCTTAAGTATTTTCTGTTACTTATTATTTATGTTTCTCACCGTTTAAACCCTTCGTGAACTTCCATAAATATTTCAAGATCAAAATTAGCCAAATCGGTCTAGCCATTCTCGAGTTTTAGCTAGACTAATACACAGCAATTCATTTTTATATTAATAGATTTTAACTAAAGCTTAAATATAATTTTTATAATTTATTTATTATTTAAAAATTCAGTACAACATAGCTGTTAATAAATAATCATCAATAAGGAAGAACAAGTAATAAAAATAAAAAAAAAAATACAAAATCTATTTAATCAACTTCTTCAATGGTAGGGCCATCATTATGTCCTTGAGCTTGTCCTTGAGACTGGTGAAGCTTAACCATAATCGGCGAGCATTGAGCCTGGAGTGTCTCAAACTTATGCTGATACTCATCTTTGTCCGCGAGAGTATTGCTGTCCAACCATTGAACAGCTTCATCACAAAGACTAATAACTTTATTTTTGTCATCATTACTCAGCCGGTGGCCTTGATCTTGGACACTCTGCTTGACCGAGTAAACATAGCTCTCCAACTTGTTTCTGACAGCAGCTTTCTCTCTCTGTTTATCATCGTCATCTTTATATTTTTCCGCGTCAGCCAGCATCTTGTCAATTTCCGCCCGACTGAGTCTGCCTTTGTCATTCCTAATAACGACGTCACGACTGCGGCCACTGGCAGTGTCTTTGGCTGTGACATGCAAGATCCCATTAGCATCAATATCAAAAGTGACTTCTATCTTTGGAACTCCCCGAGGAGCGGGTGCAATCCCGGTCAGTTCAAAGGTACCCAGAAGATTATTATTCTGAGTCATAGCTCGTTCACCCTCGTACACCTGGACAGTAACCGCCGGTTGGTTATCTGAATAGGTAGTGAACATCTGAGTTTGCTTGCAAGGGATTCTAGAGTTCCTTTCAACTAACTTAGTCATCACACCACCAGCAGTCTCAATACCCAGAGACAAAGGAGCTACATCAACCAGAAGAACATCTTGAAGCCCGGAATTTTTGTCACCATCTCCAGTTAAAATAGCAGCCTGGACTGCGGCTCCGTAGGCAACTGCCTCGTCAGGATTGATCGAGAGATTGAGTTGCTTGCCATTGAAGAAATTCTGGAGCATGGTTTGAATTTTTGGAATCCTTATGGATCCTCCAACAAGAACTATTTCATCAACTTCCTTCTTTTCCATTTTAGCGTCATTCAAAGCCTTCTCCACTGGTTCCAGCGTGCTGCGGAACAAATCAGAGCACAGTTCTTCGAACCTGGCTCTGGAAACTTTGGTATAAAAGTCTACGCCTTCGTAGAGGGCGTCTATTTCTATGGAAGCTTCGGTACTGGACGATAGAGTGCGCTTTGCGCGTTCCGCCGCGGTTCTGAGCCTCCTCAAAGCTCGGGGATTCCCAGTAAGATCTTTCTTGAACTTCCTTTGAAATTCCTGAGCCAGATGACGAACTAAGCGCGAGTCAAAGTCTTCTCCTCCCAGGTGAGTATCTCCAGCGGTGGATTTCACTTCGAACAGTGAACCCTGGTCGATGGACAAAATGGACACGTCGAAGGTTCCACCGCCCAGGTCAAAAATAAGGACATTTTTCTCTCCCTTCAGGTTCTTGTCTAAGCCGTAAGCTAGAGCTGCTGCAGTAGGCTCGTTGATGATTCGCAGAACATTCAGCCCGGCGATTGCACCAGCGTCCTTGGTGGCTTGACGCTGGGAGTCGTTGAAGTACGCGGGGACTGTGACAACCGCGTCTTGGATCTTCTGGCCCAAATACGCCTCTGCAGTTTCCTTCATTTTGGTGAGGACCATCGAGCTTATTTCTTCGGGACTGAAGATTTTTCGCTCTCCCTTGAACTCCACTTGGATTTTTGGCTTGCCAAGGTCGTTGATGACTTTAAATGGCCAGTGCTTTATGTCATTTTGTATTTTGGGATCGTCGAAGCGGCGACCTATCAACCGTTTTGCGTCAAAAACGGTGTTGGTGGGATTCATGGCTATCTGGTTCTTGGCCGCATCGCCTATCAAACGTTCAGTGTCCGTGAATGCTACGTAACTGGGTGTTGTTTTATTTCCTTGGTCGTTGGCGATGATCTCAACTTTTCCATGCTGCCAAACGCCCACGCTAAATATTTTATAAATAATTAATTATTACTAATATCGAAGTGGATTATTTTGATTATTAATTATAAATAGAATTTTATTTGTAAAAATATACTGTTCTATTAATAATTATTTTTAGGAATCAAAACTTGTGAAGAAAAGTTTTGAGAAAAATTTTATGTACTAAAAATAGTTTGAAATCTTAAAACACAATTTATTCAAAATTATTGATGATACTAAATTTGACAGACATCTAAAAATTATTTAGATTTTTATAACAATTAAATTGTAATGAAAAATATTTACCAAAAAAAATTCACATGCAGAAATTCAAAAAAATTAATGACACTGAATTCAGCAGACATTTAACTTTTTTATGATTCTTCTTATTAAAAATATAATTACAAAAAAATAAAAATTTCACTCGTAAAAAATTTAAAAAACTATAAATGCAATTTTTTAAAAATATTTTTTCATAAAAATTAAATGTACGAATTTTTTTAAATATTTTTTTTTACAATAATTGATTGGTTATTAAAATTCAAATTTTTACTAATTACAGTATCATAATTATCGGTATAATTTATAAAAATTATTTTGATAAATTTTCAGACACTAAAAATAAAAAAATTAAAGTATATTAATAAATTAATTATATAATTAAAATAAATATCTTACCAGCTGTATGTAGTTCCTAAATCAATTCCAATTGCAGGCATTTTTGCGTCTGTTCTGGACGGTGTTAATTTAATTAACAGTCAGTGATTCACTAATATTAGTTTTACTAATAATGTAAATTACCACACAAAGTTATAATTATAATTTGTAATTATCTAATTATTAATTGATGTTTTTGTTATATATATTTACTTAAAAGAAGTGTAGTTGAACTTAAATTGCGTCGTTTACGCGCTCAAGTCTGATTCAATACTAAATTGCGCGGCTCATATGCTGCCGGTATTTATATAGTCTGACTTATGGAGACTTTTCCAGTCAATCCGAGAAATATCTAGATCTGCAGTCTGAAATTTCAACCCTCTGGACATAAACACGCGACTAAAAATTTTTACATAAATAATCTATGAGAATAATCAATTGTTCTAGAAAAAGGACTATTTTTAGTAACGATAAATTGCTTTATTGAATTTTTATTTGTTCCGAGAGTTTGTTTTTATTTCATTTACTGCAAACTTGGTTGTAAAAAATATTGATAAGATTTACAATTCCAATATTTAGATTTTATCACCAATCCACGTGTATATTTAAAAAAAAATCTTATTTTTAAACTTTTCTAAAGATTCTGAAATATTATATTTTATAAAATTCTAGACCTTTCAACGATAAAAAAAAAAACAAGCCCGCTTCGTTCACAAGATAAAATTTAGTCAAAAATAACAAAACAAGTGAAAAGACAAATATCGACTTTTTATTGTTATATTTCACTTTAGTGGGCGGTATTATCATTTGGATTTTATTATCATTTTTTAATATTTTTTTTAAGGTCTGTAATTTAATTTGCAGCTTTCGCCGAAATAAATATGAATATATTCATAAACTTTATGAATATATGTATTTGTTTGCAGAGCTCCGATTTGACAAACTTTAAAATTTATTTTCCACCTTCTTCATCTTTCACTTATTCTAAACTTTAGATTGACAATTAAATCAAGTAAACTTTCTGAAAATTACGATTTTTATTAAAACATTAAATTTTATCTCTTAATAAATAATTACATGACAAAAAATTGCGTGATTGGATGAGTAGAAAAGTGCAAAGCGTTAGGTTTTTATAGAAAAAAATTAGATCCGCTTTCGTGTTAAGATTAAAGATCTGAAAAAATATCCCGAGATTTTTTTCCAAGATCTGCGTTTTCTCTGTTAATCTATTTATAAATTTTTTTTTTATGTAATGTATTTAATTTAATGTAATTAAATGGACAAGATATAAAAACAATAAGTTTATTGTCGCCAACAGTCTCAATGTTTTTATTCATCGTCGCTATTGTGTCCGCCTCCTTGAGGTGGCATTTTAGGTCCACCGGCGCGCTTGGCCATTATTATTTGATCGACCTTCAGGATAGTACAGGCAGCATTAACCGCATATTTCAAAGCCCACTCTTTTGTTCTGTATGAGTCCAAGATTCCAGCTTCGACGGCGTCTACTAATGCTGCTCCAGCTCCCTGTTAATAAATAAACATATGAATAATTACATATCTCTTTATTAAAAAAAAAAAAAAAAAAAAAAAAAAAAACATTACCTCGATATCATAACCATGGAACTTCTTTCCTTCCTTGTGAGCCGCATACAATTTGGACAACAGTTCAGAAGCGCGAGTTCCGGTGTTCTCGGCAAGAGTTTTGGGGAAAACTTCAAGCGCATTAGCGAATTTCCTGACAGCATATTGATCCAAACCAGGAAGGGTGTCAGCATAAGTGGCAACGTGAGCAGCCAGTTCAATTTCCGCAGCTCCAGCTCCTGCTATGAATTTACCGTCCCTAGTTATCCCTTTGAATGTATTAACACCGTCGTCAATACAACGTTCAATATCGTCCATGTGATTCTCAGTGGAGCCTCGTACGACTATGGTACTAATTCTACTCTCCTTGTTGTCTAATTTGAATACTACAACCTCGGTATCTCCTAATTCATCAGTGTATACTGAGTCAGCAAATCCAAGTTCTTCTTGAGTTGGTGGAGTCTATAAAATAATTTTTAAAAATAAATATTAATAATTCCTTTATAACAAATTCATTTAAAATTCTTTTGATTATTATTTACAAGTGGGGTTAATCTGATTTTGGGTCATAACTAAGTGAAAAATTAATATTTTTTTTTTATGCTACTTGTTTTTACGGCACATTTATAATAAAAATTGTCTTGAAAGGAAAAAAATAAAGATTTCGATAGCTTTTTTGCCTTTAAAAGTTGGAAAAAAATTGCCTTTCATGTTTTTGGATAAAATTTCTATTTTATCTTTTTTTGATGTTTTTGATACAACTTTTTTTTTTTTTTTTTTTTATTTTTTTGAACATTTTTTTTTTTTTTTTAAAGTATATAAAAAAACGAACAATTAAAAAAAAAAAAATTGATCAATTTGATCAATAAAAAAATTAAACATGACCGAGCATGTGTTGACCCCACTTGTAAATAATTATCATTCTTTTTATCAGAAAATTAAATTTTCTATAATAATTTTGAGAAGTGGATTAGATCTATTGAATTATAAATTAAGATATTATAATAACATTGCAAATTATTGTATAATTAGTAATTGGAATACTTTATACTTTGTACATTGCATTAGCTAATGATTATTTAACTTTATGTATATACTATTAAATATTATTATATTTTTCTGGTGTCTATGCACCTCTATAGAATGTGTACCAGAAGTAAAATAAGATAAATAAATAAATTGACTGTAAAATAAAATAAAAAATTACCAGTTTAGACAAAGCAGTAGCATTAACAGCTTTGCAAAGACGCCTGATGTCAAATTTACTTGGAATGCGTACAACCATAATGTTGTACTTATTGAGAAAATGAAGTGCCATGTCACCAATTTTTCCACCAGAAACAATAACTTTAGCTCCGGTGTCAACGATAGCTTTAATTTGTGACTCGAGAAGCGACTCCTCGCCCCGTGAGAAGTTAACAAGCTCGGCAGCGCTCTTGATTAAGACAGTACCCTTAGTTTCGGTGGGAGTAATGTCAACAGGGCAAGTATAAACAGCTATCTTAGCGTTAAGCTGTTTGGAGACATCGCCTTCGACTTGTCTCTTGAACACCATACCCTGAATAACACGCGACGTATGCAAACCAGCACCCAAAATCTTGCAAACCCTAACGTTGTCAACGTTGAAGGTAGTTTTCTCGGGTAAAATAGACACACAGGCCTCGCTGATCAGCTCAGCCAGGAAGTCTTCGTTTCCGTATTGTTTACTCATTATTGCAGCCCTCAAACCTTTTTTAACCTCCTCGACATTTCTGACATCCGTGATTTCGTAGGCTACGAGGGATTTTAAAAATTCCAAAGACACTTCCAACGCTGTTTCGTATCCTAGGACTATTTCTGATGTGGTGATACCCTAAAAAAATTTTTATTAATCAATATTTTTATATTTTATTTTAATTAATATGACTTCATGTTTATAATACTGTAATCAGCATATATATTTAATAATTTTTTGTTCTATTTTAGAAATAAATTAGTAATTAAAAAAAATTTTATAAAAATATAAGTTGAGAATAATATTAAAGTTAGCCGACGTTTTTATTTTATTTTCATTTATGAAATTAGAACTTAAAAAACATTTTTAAAAAATTGCATTTAAAGTTTTTTACAAATTAAATTTTTTTTTCATTTTTTTTTGTTACAATTTTTTCAATAAAAATTTTTTTTTTCAATTTTTAGATGTTGGCTAACTTAATTTTCATGAGTTGAGAGACATTTCATAACTTTTTAAAATTTTATAACAAATTGTAGGGTAAATGCACCAGTAGTTGACCGATTAAGGATGTTTGGCATTTCGATCGTAATTGATCGTAATTAAATTATTATACGCTAAAAATTAAAAATTTTAAGTTTATATGAACCTTAAATATTCAAGTTTTTGATATGTGATGTTATTTAAAATAATTATTAATAAAATTACATATAAATTCACGTTTAAATGAAGGTAAGATAAAAACACCAGTAGTTGACCGGCTTGATCCAGTAAATTGACCGGAGTGTTCCAGTAGTTGACCGATTATCAAACATTGGTTATTTTGTAAATTTTAATTAGTTTTTTATGTTTAATGTATAAAGTTTTTATGCTTATTTATTTAAATTAGATTTGTATTGGTAGTAAACAAAATTCGTTTAGTTTAGAACAAAACTAATAATAATAAAAAAGCAACAGATTAGTAAATTAAACTTCGATTCAATAATGACAAAAGCAAAACATTTTTTTGAGGCACACGTATGCAATTATTAACAGTTTATAAATTATTTATAAAATACGATTTATTAAGTGTTAATGAATATTTGTTAACTTTTAAAAAATATTTATTTAAAATGAAAAGCAAAAATAGCAATTTTCTTTTGACACTTTTTATAACCCTACAGCTAATACATGATAATAATTCAATTCACTAAATAAATTAACGTTCTTAATAATTAAAAATATAAAAGATATTTGAGCTGTGATAAAATTTGTTATGTTACAGCAAACGTTATTATAAAATAATGTAATTAATATCAATAATTTGTAAAGATAATTTTTGCTTATAAGCAATCTTCATAATATAAGTATGACATATTGCAAGCGAAACCTAAATTCACTCAATAAAATATTTATTACCTGTTTATAAATATTGGTTAAATATAAAGAAATACTTATTAACTATTAACAAATGTACTCTTTTCTCCTAAATAAATTAAATTATTAATAGCTAATAAATCCTTCTATCGGTGTACAAATTTAAACTTGACTCAACAATCATCTTATTTGAAACACATTAAACAATAAGCATAAATACTTCTTTATTACTAATAATTTAATAATTATAAATTATTTTAAATAACAACACTTATGTAAACATAATATTATCACGTAAACATATTTATATTTTTATTTTATATAGGTTAAAAACTTACAATTGTGCATGCGGTCAATTACTGGTGTTTTGAAAAATAGCAGGTTCCAATAGATGACCGAGGTCATTTATTGATGGTACAACGGTGTTTTATTGTGCCAGTATCTGACCGGTCGTTGAATTGGTATTTACTTGATTGTTTTTATCAAATCTTATTGAGAGATTTGTTAAGAAACTATTAAAGACTACTTCAGAATTTAATTTGGCAAGATTAACCTAATAGAAACTTTTTTGTTAACTAAAACATGTAGTCGCCTCTCGGATACTCTACTATAGTATTTGACCGATTTGAGTCAGATTATGCGGTGAAAAATTTTCATGAATTATTTTCGATGTTCTAAAAAATTAAATAAAATCTGGAATACCTATTTATTGTAATGATTATAAGTTCAACAATAGTTAAAAATAAATTTCAGGGTCATAAAAAATGCAGTTAATAATAATTTTCGGACTTTTTTATGAAAGCGGTCAACTACTGGAACATTTACCCTAGCAATAAAAAAATTCGAAAAAAAAATTCACATGCAGAATTTGTAAAAAAAAGATAAGCGCAATTTTTTAATATTAATTTATTTTTTAAATAAAATTCAAATAAAGCGAAATGTCTGGTAATTTTAGTTTGATATTATAATTTTATAAAATTTATAAATGTGAAATTTTTTGTATAATTTATTATAAAATAAATCGTAGTCAAATTTAAAAAATTGACAAATATCTGTTAATTTCAAAATAATTAATATTTTTAGATAAAATACTTACAAGTCGCAAAAGCTCCTCAGCACCTTCAAGAAGTGCTCCAGCAAAAATAACAACAAAGTTGGTACCATCTCCAACCTCGGCTTCCTGCATCTCGGACCCCATCACCATAATCTTAGCCGCGGGATGCTCAACATCCAACTCTCTCATAATCGTACCAGCATCACTAGTTACAAACAACTTCTCCAAATGGTTGATTACCATTTTGTTCATACCATTGGGACCATAGGCAGTGCGCAATGTCTGTGCGAATTCTTTGCACGCAGTGATGTTTCTGTAAATTGCTTCCTCGAGTCCACTGAAGTACTAGGAAAAAAAAAATAAAAATTAATCGTCAATATTATTACAATTAAGTAAAATATCTATAGAAAATTTATTGTCCATATAAGGCAATGGAGTAGGACAAGGCGTTGGAGCATGCCGGTGGAGAAATTAATTATTTTTAATACAAATATAAAAAATGAAAAATTATTATTTATTGATTTATTTTACTTACTCGTGAACCCTCTTTCATCATACCGGTAAAACCCGGTGGTTTTGGAACGTGTAAAGCCATTTTTATTAATTATATTTATTTCTCACATGTACCGTCAACCAACTTTATTTTAATAGTGGACTAGTGGACTGAAGTGTGTCAGGTGACCGCCATCTACAATGTTTAGTACCAACTTGAAGAAAATAATTATTTAAATGTTTGCGCATTAAAAAAAAAATTTACTACCAACTAAATTTTTAATTTTTGTTTCAATTTTCAGTTTTTTTTTTTATAAAATTAAAAAATCTTCAAAAATTATTTTCAAGAAAAAAATTGAAAATTTTTTCAAAATTATTGAAAATTACTAAATTAAATATTTAAAAATTAAAAATTAAAATTTTTTTACAATGAATTTAACAATGTAAAAATAATTTTTACTTGACAAAAAATTTTTTGTTTTTAATTTTTTAATTGTGGCAGCCTTACAAAAAATTAAAGCATCAGTAAACTTCAAGCCGGACGCAAATAATAGTGATCGCCATTATTGTCTTCACTTGTGACTTTGACTTATACTACAATAACTGCTCTTTAAAATTAATCTGCACTGAAACATCAGCTGTCAAAAAAAAATAAAACAAATTGTCAATAAATAAACAAAATTGAGTGTAAATTAAAATAAAAATAACAACGTTGGTCGTCAGAATATTGACGCCCAAATATTACCCATAAAAATCTATTATATATAAACACATATATATATTTATAAAGTAATCTAAAAAAGTGAGTAACAGCAATAGCAGAAAAGCAGTAGCTACATCACCAGCGGCAGCAACAAGTTTGTGTGTGAATAGCCCTCGCGGCTGAGTGTTTAAATAGTTAAGTGTAACTACCACGCCCGAAAATAGGCCTGTCAGATACAGCGGTTATGGACATGGTGATCACAAATATACAACAGCAACGTCAAGTGACCGAACAGCTCCGACGCGAAGCCGCTATCAAGCGCATCACTGTCAGCAAAGCTGTCGAGGACATAATGAAATACATCACCGAGCACGAACAAGAGGATTGCTTGCTTGTTGGGTTCTCCTCCCAGAAGTCAAACCCCTTCCGCGAGAAAAGTTCTTGTATACTTCTATAACGATGTCGGAACTTTTTTGTTTGAATTCATTTACATTTACTTTACTCAGTTATAATTATTCTGGTATGGTCTTATTAATTTATCTCAACTGAGAATCATATTGAAGTTAGCTGACAATTATCAATTTTTTTAATTTTATAAAAAAATCAATTTTAATTTAAAAAATACTTATGAAAATAAAGTTAGCAGTCGCTTGATCATTTTTTAATTTTTTTTTAATAAATAAATTTGCTCCAAAAAATTATTTCTAAGAAATTGCATTTTTTATTTTTTTAATTTTCTAAATGTCAATTTTTTTTCTCATTTTCTTTGACATCATTTATTTGTGGTAAAAAAATTATAAAATATCTGCTAAATTAATTCTCATTAAATTTTTTTCATTTATAAAAAAACTTCAAAAACTATGTGCAATTTTTTAAAAATATTTTTTAGTTCTAATTTAATAAATTAAGCAAAATTAAAAAATTAAAAATGACGGCTAACTTTATTAATAGTAAAATACTTCTTAAAATTTCCAGTAATAATTTTTTCTTTAATTTTTACATGTGAAATTTTTTTTCAGAATAATTTTATTGCCATAAAATTATAAAAAAATTTTTAATATCTGTCAATTTCAGTGGAAAAACTTTTTTTTAAATTTTTATAGCAAATTGTGAAACAAATTTGCATTTGTAATTTTTTTCCACAATTTCATTGTTATAAAAATCCAAAAAATTGACAAATGTCTGGTAATTTCAGTATTATGAATTTATCTCTTCATTTATTATAATTTTTAATCTTCTATTTTTTTTT